>JAVFBY010257650.1:0-10580 GCA_034781015.1 Tonicella lineata | reverse complement strand
TCGGTTGTTACTACATTATCGGTTAATTTTATTACAGTATCGGTTGTTATTACATTATATGTTGTTTATTACAATATGTGTTGTAACAAGTGTTCATTTTGCGTAATCTAAGCGTACAATTCGTTGAAAACAGAAACTCCTTGGACGGGATATATTAACTGAAGTGAATACTAAGAAAATACAGATAGGACCACATACGAGAGTACAGAGGAGGTACTTTATAGAAAGAGAGGGAAGAATTTGCCCTATATACCTTTACAAAAGGAATTGCCCTTCTATTTATAGTATGTTTTAAATAATTGCTGAGTATTTTGTTGGTGTGGATGGCTTGGAAACAAACTATTTAATATTTTACGTCTTCATAAGACCGAAAACATCCAGTCGCTTTTGCACATCAGACATCCTCTGACAGTTTATCAACATTATGTTAATCATTTACCTTATTTATTATAGGTTTGATATTTTGATAAACAATATAATTTATGCATGTGTGTGTATCCATTTAGGAACATGTTTGAGACAGTTTTCTATGGTTAACTGAGCATTGACAGGGTGTATTAAAACATATTTCAGTGAAATAACGCATATTTATATATATATGTGTATATATGTTTATTATGCACATGTAAGACCATTGGTCCGAATACATAATTGACAGTAATTTTACTTCAGATTTCCTATCCACATGCATTGGAGGGTAATGTGTTGACGCCTATTACATCATGTTTTCCTAACTGATACAATATTTTCTCTACGCTTAAGTGCCTCATTTACGAACTTCAACAAAGGCTTGAGAATATTAATGTTACATGAAGACATAATAATGGTAAACCGGCGTAAATTTCTGCAACTCAAGAGCTTTCTAGGTGGCAGAGAAAAACGTAAGTCCTCGTATTCAGAACAAAAGAACAGGACATGTAGTTGATCTTATACTACTTTCACTGGTTAGTAGTAGTTTTTCAATATTTTTGGCCCAGAACCCCCGTTTCATTCCAAGGAAGTACCAAGAAAAACATATATCAGGCCAGAGTGCGGAGCAAACGATGCGACAAACAGAACTAAGTAAGGAACGTATGAATATGGAAAAGGTACGCTTACTCGAACAAGCACAAAAACAGGAAAACATTCTGGACAGTGTGCAGAGCGACATTGCTAAATTAATTCACAAAATGCCTAATCCGGCCACCCAAGATAAACTAAATGAACTCTGGCTGCAAGAACTCTTGGAAGAAGAAATTAAATCCAAAGAAATCTGGACAAAAAAGAGAACATGGTTTGAAAATCTACCATCCAATGACATGTCGGAGACTGATGTATTCTTACCCCTAAACGCACAGTCTAGTAACTTCAATCGAAATACCAGTAGCGGCAATGGGCACTGGAACCAAATCAGGAGAAATAACTCTACTGGTCATATCAGAGGAAGGCAAAACAATTCAGATAAACTTACACGTAACAATACGACGCATCTCGACAGAAGAACCAATAATAATACCAAGAGTCAGGGAAACGCTCGCGACTACAGAGGAAGGAACAACGGCAACAATATAAGTACCACCACCAACAGCAACAACAACAATAACAACTGGGGAAGCAACAACATCAGGGGAAGTAACAACAACAGGAGAAGTAACAGTTGGCGGGGTAACACCGCCAACAACAGGGGAAATAACAACAACTACAACACAAATAGTGAGAGATCTGTTCGCCGCGGGAGTACATCATATGCTCAAGCTGTTTGCAGTGAAACACAACCGAAAGTAATCGACGACCAACCAGAGCGTGAACAATTGTACACCCCTCCAAATCTCAGACCAAGCCAAAATAGACAGGAACCACGGCCCTCAGGTAGGCCAAGAACTCATCATTTTTTAGACGAGGGTCACGGGAACACCGGAGATCGTTGAGAACCAATACTGAGCAACCAACCTTTGATCCCAAAGTTATTAACATTTCCTCGGTGAATTTGACAGATGGAGAAATTTGTCTATTGAAAAGGGGTCTTAAATTCACGCCAACACCTCTACCTAACGCAAATGATCTCAAAAGTGATATCAATAACTTCACTCGAAAAATGAGACTACAGGAGTATTACAGCGACAACAACTTCACTGACCCATCTCTTGTTAGAAACAAAGGGACATTTAATCCGCCTAGAGGAAAAAACGTGGACTTGGATATTTTTATTGACTTTCTTAACCACCAACCCATTGGCAAACAGGGACGACAGAAAATAAGATCTAATCTGAATAAGGAAGAAAAAACATCATTAAAACGTCTTCGAAATAGCAAAAATATCATTATAAAAGAGGCTGACAAGGGATCGGCTGTAGTAATCATGGATATAACGTATTATCGAGATAAAATGCTGGAAATAGTGAACGATGCTCGAAGTTACGAAAACTTGTCACAAAATGTTGACAGAATTACTAAGACAAAAATTAATCGTTTGATTACACAACACGGTATGGATTTGACCAATATGGAGAAGGCTTTCTTGACTAAGTTTGAATCAAAAACAAGCCAACTGTATGGTTTGCCCAAGGTACACAAGTCCAACGACATTATTAATGCTGTCAAAGAACAAAACTCTGAATATATTAGGAAACAGGCACCAGCAGATCTAACCTTTAGGCCCATTATTGCTGGAACAATCTGCCCTACAAGTAGACTGAGTGAATTGATTGATATTTTACTTAAACCATACATCAAACTTGTTCCCTCGTATTCCCTCGTATGTCAGAGACTTTCTGAATTACATCCCTTCTGATATTTCGGAGGATGAAGTATTTTGTATGTTAGATGTGACTAACTTATATGGCAGCATATCACATGAACTGGGTCTGAAAGCTATAAGTTACTGGTAAGACAACTATACAAATCAGAATGATGACCGCTTCAGTAAAGAGTTTATATTATCAGTTATTAAACTAATACTTGAAAATAATTCACTTGAATTTGATGATAAACATTACCGCCAAACGTTAGACACGGCCATGGGAACCAAGTTCGCTCCAACATATGCCACTTTAGTATTGGGGTATTTGGAAAAAGAGTTATCCGGAAAGCTTGGAAATCAATTCGGCGCTACAAAGGGCATTGTATATTCATTTAAAAGACACCTAGATGATTGTTGGATAGTCTGGAATGCTCGTTTTGGTGATTTGAATGAATTCCATAATATTCTGAATCAAATGGATCCAAATATCAAGTTCACTATGGAGAGTAGTGCTCAAGAAATTTCCTTCCTTGATATTTTAGTAAAGAGATCAGTAGACAACAAAATCGTCACAGGTATATTTTATAAGGCAACAGATACAAAGCAGTATACAACTTCTGTCACCCTAGCAATAGAATATGCAGTTTTGCTCAGTTATTCTACATTTTGTGTAGTGTTTTATATATATTTTTTATTTTTTTGTTTTATATATAGGTATAGATAGTTTTAGATCCATTTTGGACATACTTAACATCCAGGTCAAGAATGTAAGATATTGCACAAGATATGAAATTAATCAAAAGTCAAATGCAATGTTAAAGCCTGAAGACAATAATGGCAAAAGCTTAATTGACAGAAAATCATAAATCTCCACAAGTGACTTGGTGTACGGATCCCCGTTGTGGTACATGCCCCCACCTATCCAATGGTACTCACTGCCAGTTGCAAGGTTCAGGTAAAGCGTGTACACGTTAGAAATGACATAAGCTGTGACTAAAAAAAAATACTACTAGTATATGTAAGTTAATGCAGTGGGTGTAGTGCTAATAACATTGGACAAACAAAACATTTGAGGCCCCGTGTTCGTGTCCATACACAGCAAAAAAGGTAAACCCATTCTTTAAGACATATGAATGTAGGTAAACACCTTAACTCTTGTGGAAGGTGTAATTTTAGCATATTCCCCTTCTAAAAGATTTCGAGTGGCGAATGTACTCAAACATTGCTTGGTATAAAATAATAATAATGATGTTTTTATTATTTCGGAAGCAAGTCCATATAACTACAAATATAGATAAATATATTTAAGTAACAGGATTTAACAACAACAGCTATTTCGTTTAGAGTTATATTTACAATCACAGATTCTTAAGCTGCGTACGGATGAATTATCTCAGTGATCAAGCCTTAAAATGAACCGATATATAGCATAACGGATAAGTTCACCAAAAGGACAAATGTTGTTAATTGCAAACATAAAGCTTGCACTCCAATCTCTACGATATCAAATCAGCCACATAAACGAATTGTTATACATTACTCGTATACTACTGAATGTTTTCTTTTTAAACATACACCAGACTTGACAACAATATACATTACAGCAATATGCTTTAAATAAGCTTTTCTTTACAAACTCACTACAATTTGAAAATTTTCTGAGTAGTACATTGGCTCTAAAATATACACAGTTTGCGTTTTTGAGACTCGATCTCTTTGTCATCTGAAAGATCATCAGAAATCACATATCCTAAGTATGTATATTAATGAACAAAATTAAGCAATTTCCACATAGGACCAATGAAGGTGGCACAAAGTCCTTAAAACATTTTGGCTTGGCCACAAGACCCACACTTCTTTGTGTTAAAAATAATATCATGATAGACAGCATGTGTTTCACAAATTTTAACAGCCCTTGTAAGGCTTTTGCAGAGGAACAAATAAGACACAGGTCATCTGCGTAAATGAGGTGGTTTAAAATATACCTCCAATATTACAACCCACTTCAGCTTCTGAGAGGGCTATATCTAAATCATGTAAATATAAATTAAACAGTGATGGGGACTGTATATCCCCTTGTCGTACCCCATTTGATGCCCCAAATACACCAGAGCACAACGACCCCCACTTACAGCAAATGATTGATTTGGAAATCAAATATAGATTAGTTGGACAATATGTCGAGAAACACCACGATTTAAAACTTTCTTTAGAAGTGTCCAATGATTGACGCGATCGAACGCTTTACTCGCGTCCAAAAAACAAACACAAACAGGGCTGCCATGTGTACAATAAAAATTAATGACTTCTTTTAACACATAAATACATTGGTCAGTGGATCTACCGGGTTTAAAGCCGAACTGGAAGTCCGTAGAGTTCATTTTCACACTGTCTCAAAATAACGATTTCAATTATTTTGGAAATCACAGTAGCAACTGTTATAGGTCTGTAATTGTCCGAGCTGGTTATGTCTCCCCATTTGTTTTTTTATAACAGGGGTGATAAAGACAATAGCAAATTCTTTGGAAAGACAACCATGGCAAAAAGGGCATTTATACAAAAAGAAAGGTGATGCATCAGTGTGGGAGAAGCATTCTGCAGGTGCTCAGCACACAGACCATCAGAACCAGGGGCCGATTCCTCTAAGCAGTTTCTGACTTAAGTCAAAATACTAAATTCAGTGTTGTTGACATTTGTGCACAAAATGTCATACACACATAATGTAATTATATACCTAGTGACATCACAAAAATAAATCCCAAATATTAAATGTCAAAATTCAAAAGTATGTTATTTAGGTAAATTTAAAGATTTTGACTTAAGTATAAAAGTGCTTTGAGGAATCGGCCCCTGATCTGTCCAAAGGACGGCGAACATGGGATGGGCGATTTTGATCGGAAGTTTCGGTGCTCTGGGTTAAACAGTACGAGTTTGGGAGAAAACTGGCGAAAACCTGGCTGATATGATCTAATTGCGTTTTGGGTCCGTAGGAAAATAGTTAATTCACGTCCTGTTTTAATTGAGATGATGCCAGTTTGAACACTGTTGTGGTCGTTGCTTTTGAAGTGTATGTATTGGTCAGAGGCTGTAGGTTTCCTGTATTCGTTAGTATGTACGCTCATCTGTTTGTGTATCAAGACATCAATAAGTGGGAGCTGGTTTTGTTCTTCTGTTTCCATGGTAGTGGAATAGTGGTTCGTCTTTGTGGCATTGTGGTAGTCGTCTGGTTTGAATACAATAAAGGTGTCACTAATGAGGGCATTGGCGTCATATTAAGGTTGAAAAAGTCAAAGGCACATATGGAAAAAAAACTATTCAAATAAGACAATCAAATCTCCAACATGAACAGACAAAGGCGTATACCTTCCCACGGCTTATTATTAGCTGATGACCTTTGAAACCACCTTCAAGAATGAACAATCTTAATCCTTTAATCCCAATTGATCGTATTGAATTAATCGTAATCATCTATCAGAACTCAACTTAACACAAAGGCCTATACATCCCCTCTGCTTGTGGTCAGCCGTAATTGATCCAGAAACAAGTGGTAATACTTGACACAAAGGCCTATACATCCCCTCTACTTGTGATCAGTCGTAATTGATCCAGAAACAAGTGTTAATACTTGATATCTACTCACTTTACTATTAAATAACTTTATTCACAACGTCACAAGTGCATATAAATGTAAAAATATGTGCTGTTGTCAGTAACGCTTAATAACGATACATGGAATTGGGCTGAAAAGTTGATGCCAATTTAGTAAGAGATTTAAGTTATTCTCGTGAATATCACCCCAAGCTTCTGTGCCTGTGCATTTTGTACAATTAATCCGCTGTAACGAATCAAACTCAATGTCCTGGACACTCCGAAATTGAGTATTCGCTTTTAGATTAAGGTCATTAGACTAACAGAACACGTTACAAAACGCCTTGTATATTTGCCTATGCGTAGGTATTGTAACTATTCTTTCACAAATTCATTATATGGTACTATTGAGATGGAACATTTCTGTGCCCTTATGTTTTCCCTTTTCTGTATGAATAAAAGTTACAGTGTTCATTTCATTTTAAACGGATTTTGGTAGATTGGTTAATTGATTGAATAGTGTCTTACGTCATGCTCATGGGGTATGTTGGCAATATGACGACGAACCAGCCCAATGGGGGAAGGAAACCACTCTTGAGGTCGCTGGCAACAGCAAAGATGGCAATGACAAGGATTTCAGAGGCAGGACGAAAAACAGAACACGACACAAAATCGGCTTCCTGATGCAATTGAGCTTCAAGAGCACCAGGAAGCTCTCGTAAATCCCCTTTATTGATTCCACTGTGCAATTAAATTACAACGTTTTAATGATAATCTCAATTGAACATTATTTATATTTGTGTATTTTGTCCCAGGTTTAACGATGAGAAGACGCCATTAGTTGTGATACAGGAGTATAATGGATTCCGTCACGGCAGCAGAAGCGGCTCGCTGGATGAGATTAAGGAGGAAGAAGAAGACCTCGACTCCGCCTCTATAATGGCCTTCCGTTATGACATGTTAAACTCATCCAGACAACATAATGGACTAGACGGAGACTATTTATCCCAGAGAGGTATGAACCGGCGACGGGCGGAAGACCCTAGGTCAACAACTCTAGAATCCCAATCTTCGGGAATTTCTGTGTTTCATAATGAAAATTGTCGTGATAGACTTGAAGAGAGTCCTTATGATCAGCTGGGCCGCCCTAAACTCAGTCTCTCTGAGGAATCCGGGGCCTCGGGTCAGTATGACTCCGGCTGTAAATCAAGCTTTTCTTCTTCAAACTCCGAGAGTGAAGACCACAATAAAGGTCATAGACATAGAGATTCTGATGGATTTTCATCGTTTAGTCCAGAGAGTACCAGCTCTAGTTTTAGAATAATGACAAATACGGAACAAATGGGACATTTTATTAACTCTAAAATCACAAAACAAGTGGACAGTGAAATGACTAGAGACACGAAAGCCAAACCTTGCAAAAGTGACAGTCTGCCTTCGTCAACCTCTTCAAGAGATAGTCTAGGGGAATCCTCGCAGGAACATCCGGCGTTTGACTTCTGTCACAATACGTTTCCCCCAGAACAAATGTTTTCCTGTGGGCCATCTCTATCGCCCATGGGACCCATTGAACAATTTGTAAAAGACAGTGTCGACATGAATAAGCATTCTTTTCCGAACGCCTCTGGGAGTGTTCAAAATATTTTAGATAGTTCTAATTCTCGAATAGTTCAGATTCGTACAAATCATGGTAAAAATGGTTCTTCAAACTCTGATAGTCAATATGAGACTGGTTCTGTGACAGGGTCTGAATCTGTGTATTCCCGTGCTTCCCCTAATGTCATCCATCTGGGCGAGTCTTCTTCTAATTATACCACTGTGATAATCCTTACTAGTGATGAGTCCTACGGGAACACGCGGATAGAGGTGAATCCTCAGTGTGGATCTACAGAAGACTTATCGTCTGCTTCACTTCTATCTGAAGCCTGTGATCCCAAAGACAATACTAACAACTACCAAGCCAAAATGGCGCATTATTTAAAGTCAGTTCACTTCGAGAAGGAACGTAGCTCCGCGATAAACAACGAGTCTTCACCAAGCTTTCCCCCGTCCCTCCCTGGAGTAGATTCCACCCCGGGAAGGAAACCCAGTGATATCATATCCTCTTCCTATCATGACACACACTCCAGCAAATCTCCGGCACCACCCAAACCAAAGGTGCCTCCTCCACCCCGAATAAACAGGAAGACAGATAATAACCTTGTCCCATCTAATACAGTACCCGCACAAAGTAACCCCACATTGCTGCCCAACATTCGGGAAAATGAGATATGTACTGAAACTAGAAACGTTACCGAAACGAAAAACAAAGATTTAAAAGATTCACAAAAAGGTTCAGGTTGTCGAATAAAGGAACTGCAACAGGTTTTAATGAAACAAGCCAATCCATTTTGCCCCGTGATTCCCCCCAAAAAGCCGGAGCCAGCAGAGATTAGTAAGAGACCTAGATCCACGTCAGCACCACAGGTCACTGCTTCAGCGGCCGTCTTAGAATTGGCAGCTAGGAAAGCCTCTATTGCCAGTAACGAGAGTTTTGTGGTTGGTTCTCTGTCCTCTGGGGAAGCTAAGAGAACCCCAGCACCCCCTCCACCCCCTCAAACTCACACGAAACCCCCGGCACCTCAACCGCCCACCAGTGTTTCATCCGTCCCACCTCCAAGACCCCCACCGCCAATGAGTTCCCCACCACCTCGCCCTCCACCTCCAGTATTACCGCCGTCATTCACACACTCACCACCACCTGTACCACCACCACCACCACCACCACCGCCTCTTTCATATGCATCAACAACTCTTCCCTTGGTTAATAGAAAATCGGATTACCCTAGACCTTCTCCAAACAAACAAACAGATAACAAAAACCAGTCTGGTCAGACTAAAAATCAGACTAAACGATCAAATCCTGTGGATGATGATACCAAAGTGCGCATGCTTGACGTCAAAAATATGATCCAAAGAGCGGGTACCTTACCCAGCGACCGGACACGCAATTATGGGAGTTTACCGGATTTAAAGCATGTTGGGAAAAAAGATAAACATTCTAAAGCATCTAAATCTGGTGAAAGAAAGAGAGAAGGACGAAGATCAGAGGAAAAACCAGATGAACGTAAATCTAGGAGCTCTAAACAGCGCTCTAACACGCCGAGCGAGAGAACCTCGGTTTCAGGCAGCTCAACACGATCCCCAAAACCACGGCATAAAACTAAGGTAATTGTCTTTACTCTGTGTATTTACTGATTAACATAGTTAACCAAAAGCCAAGAAACGACAAGCAATACTGTTTTTGAAGCAGATATGATTGCCTAATATATAATGTTCGTTGTTTCATGTAGCTTTGGTCTATAATGATGAATTATATTTAAACGTTGTGTAGCAGCTCCAGTGTTAATATTTGTGTGTGTGTTGAGGCCTTGCTGCACACCTTTGGCTCAAAATTGAAAAAACAAATTTCATTGCATAGATTGAAAGACAAGTATCCAAACTTTACGCTTGTGAAAAACTAATTAAAACTTCTTATAATACGAATAATTAACAATTTATAACACTCTCAGCTTACGGCCAGTACAATTTAGACCGTACACATACTTTAATTGCATTTTCGGGCACTTCAGATTTTGACATTCTACATTTTTAAAAGTGTATTTAGAACTGCCCATTGTAGAACCTTCAAATGTGTTGCATAATAAAGAGCAGCATTTGGGTTTTAAAAAATTTGCTCGGTTTTGCTAACTTTTTCCTTGATTTTTTTTAATGTGCTGTGAAATATATATTTAAATTAAGGCACCGTTTTTTAGTTCAAGGTCTATTCTACTAGATAATTGTATTTGTTTGGTGATACTGAATTCTCTTCAAGAAATAGACCACGACAAATGCATTATTTTTTTCTATCGATTTATTCAATTTAAAAGGATTTAGAAATAATAGCTCGAACTTCTATACATTCACATATTGGTAATCCGGAGTATCTATGCTTTTTAAAAATAGACATCTATATATTATTGCGGTTCTGAGTAACACTTATTGTCATAATAGGTTTAAGAGCAAAATCGGCCTAAGGGTCCAGCAAGAATGTTCTAACCACAAGTTGTATGACTTACAAAATACATACATTCCAACCATCATCAGGGATATAAGTAAATAATATTCCGATACTGAAGAAAAAAAACAGCCAGTGAAAAATCACTGGTCCGGGTGAAACTCGAACTCACGACTTAGGGATACAAGCCCACCGCTCTACCAACTGAGCTACCAGACACAGATGGGAACAGCTCAC
>JAVFBY010257539.1:0-10580 GCA_034781015.1 Tonicella lineata | reverse complement strand
TAAAGTTTTTAATACATAAAACAGTTCTAATATGTTTTGTTGAGTTTCAAACTACATACAGAAACGAAAAGACGGGACAATCAGTCTGGGAAAAGGCGGTGAGTTCAAAGTTATTTCCCCGCACGAACAGGACTGTGCGGGGTTACATGGATTCTGCCTGTAAAGCTCACTAGCTAAGCTCTATTATGCATAAGAGGGGTAATCCCATGCTAAAGAATAAGTGCTTTATTATATTAAAAAAATGGGTGTTGCTGGGGCAATTATTGTAGCCAGAGCAACCTTTACTGTCGTAGGAGCAAGTTATATTCAAGCAAATTTCACCAGAGAAAATGTCCTGGATCCAAGTGAAACAGCCCTATTAACTTTACCTGAATTAAACAAACATCTGTTGATTACATGTGGCTGAGGCTACGTCACACAGTTTTTTTGTTATTCAGGGATAACACTTTCTTAGAACAGATATTATTTAAGTTAGAAAATTTTGCATGCCGAGCCCTGTTAGAGCATCGAACCACCCACAGTATATGGAAATTGAACCCACCCAGTCCTGCTCAAAATATTCAAACTCCTGTACAGGGCTCATTATGCTAAATTTTCTGAACTAGAATGTTATCCCTTAATAATGAAAAATACTGTTAATGGTCCTTATGTGAAATATTTCATTTTAGCATCACAGTATATTATAGAGAAATCTATTATTTGCTTTTATCTGGTTGATAATCTCTTACAGTACTGAGGTTGAAGGCAAAAGCTTTTCAAAATCACTTTTCAAAAGCAATTTAAATAAAGAACTATTTTATATTTAAAGTATCAAGAACCATCGACCAATCAGATTGCAGTATGCAAATAAGTTATTGAATGAATGTGATGAAAGTCCAACTTAAGCGAAATATTGACTTGATGACAGGGTCAAATACAGATAAATTTTTGTACCCTTAACACGCACCTAAATAAAACAAATAGTCAAAAATGCCCAAATTACAGACAATATTTTTTGTAAATATTTTAACTATTGTAAAAGGTTTTAAATTTGTCATGGTCCTACAAATGTTTGCAGCATTTTCTGGCCATTTTAAGTGTAGATTATTTAAATCCATGAGTTTTAATGTTTAAAAAGTTGTGCCCAAATTAAATCATTAAAAAGGGTGCCCAAATTAAAAACAAGAGCTCAACTGAGCATGATAGGAAATAAAAATAAGTTTGACAAAATGTAAAGAATTTGGTTCATTTCTTAGAAAGATCGCTTGAGTGATGACAAGGGATACACTTGTATGCGAGTACGTACAAACTTAATGTTTTAGACACCAGATGGCGTCACCTGTAAATATATATAAGCAACATTATTCCATATGGGTGGTTTTCAAGTTAACAGCCAGAAACCAAATTTAGAATTTGCCACTAGGTAGCGCCACCTGTAGGACGATGTACGCCAAAATCAATCCCAAGAAACATTTTGTCACATGGAACACTCATACTAAGTTTTCAAATTGCACAAAAACTTTTGAAGTTAATGTCTGGAAACCAAATTAAGGCTTTGACAGCAGGTGGCGCCACCTGTAAGACGATGTACGCCAAAATCAATCCCAAGAAACATTTTGTCACATGGAACACTCATACTAAGTTTGATTCAAATTGCACAAAAACTTTTAAAGTTTATGTCCGGAAATCAAATTTAGACTTTGCCACCAGGTGTCGCCACCTCTAGTCCGACATAGGCCAAAATCAATCCCAAGCGTTGTTTTGTCCCATGGAATACTCACAGTAAGTTTCATTCAAATTGTACAAAAACTTTTGAAGTAAATGTCCGGAAACCAAATTTAGACTTTGCCACCATGTGGCGCCAATGCGCCAAATCATTCGCGAATTCGCCAAAATCAATCCCAAGCGTCGTCTTGTCACATGGAACACTCATACTAAGTTTGGTTCAAATTGTACAAAAACTGTTGAAGCAAATGTCCGGAAACCAAATTTAGACTTTGCCACCAGGTGGCGCCATTCGCCAAAATCATTTGCGAATGCGCACCATTCGCCAAAATCAACCCTTAGCGTCGTCTTGTCACATGGAACACTCATACTAAGTTTGATTCAAATTGCTCAAAAACTTTTTAAGTTAATGTCTGGAAACCAAATTTAGATTTCACCACTAAGTGGCGCCACCTGTAGGATGACGTATACCACAATCAATCCAAAGTTAATTTTTTCAAGTTAATGTCCGGAAACCAAAAAGTTGACGGACGGACAATCCCATACCATTATACGTCCCGTCAAATGACGGGTGTATAATAATGCAGATGACAAAACAAAAACAGCAATGGATTTTTGTTTGTATTTGAATGCCCACTTGGAATGCAAACCCAGCCAGGACTCTCCCAATTTTGCAAGGGATAAAACTGTTCTGCAGAAGTGACATTTCTCCCGCTTTAAGTGATAAATTTCTATGAAAAATATCCCGGACAAGCATTAGAAAAGAAATAATGTTGCGCTTAGCAACACCTAACATTTGATTTATAGTCAATGAGATGGAAGAGTTTACAAATTTTTGCTAAAGCCCCTCAACCAAAAATATAAACCAATGACTATAAATCTAATGTTAGACGTCCCTTAGGGAAACTTAAGTGATTTATTTCTTAATTGTATCGCATAATTTCTCATGCTTTTAACAAAACAATTTCATAATGTGAATTTCTACTTTACTCTCTGTTGCAAACTCATGATTTCTTTTATTAACTGACATTAAGATTTCTTTGCATCTTCAATCACAGGTACCAGAAATTGACATGGGGTTGATCAACCATTTAGAAAGATTGTCATTGGTTGAATTTAATAATGAAGCTGGGGTTCAGAGGTTATCTAAGGCTATCAAGTCAGCCAATCAGCTCTTTCTAGTGGATGTTGAAGGTGTTGAACCATTGGATACTGTACTAGAAGACAGGTGAAGTAAACTAACAGGATATTTATTTATTTATTGGTCAACAGGCAGCAAGTTGGCAAGAGCTCAATCTCGTGCCGTCGTGTTCTCTGAGATAACAATGAGCATCAGGAAGTTGTTTTATTGTGGCACCAACTTTCACTTTCTGTGCTTGTCCTGTTGAGTCATTGTTTTTTGCTGGTTATATTTATTGTGGTTTTGCCTTCACCTGATAGGCTGGGATGTGTTGATATGATTGAAATAACCTTAAGGGTCAATATTAAGGGTGGTTTCTTTCACCTTTAACATTAAAACCACGATCGTATGTGTACGTTATTAACACCAATGGCAATCAAATCAAGATATAATCAGGATATATATTGGATTTGGCACTGATGTCTGTCTGCCTGTCGGTCTGTCACAATAAAACTTGTCTGGCCTATAACTTTACAACCCCTGCTTGGAATTAATTTAAACTTTAGTATGTTGTTTCCCTTCACCCAACGGTGTCACATGATCTTAATCCAAGGTAATGTTAAAGTCAAACGTCCAGCTGGCATAAATTTGTCTAGGATATAACTTTACAGCCATTTCAACTTTAGCATTTTGTTGCTCATCACCCAACGGGGTGTCATGAGATAGAGTCAAGGTCTAGTTGTTGAGTGATATACTAACAAAAAAATTGGGTTTGAATTTTGCCATCAACAAGTTACTGTAGTTGTCAAGAACTCAAGACCACACTACATTAGTATGATAATGAACACTCAGTTTTCCATAGACTTAGAGAACAGAGATTTAAAGATGCTATAGCACAGAATTTTGGCCAAAAATCGACTGGAACTAATTAAACCATGTTTTATATATTTTTCTAGTATGGCCCAAAGTATAAGCTTTCAGAAAATATCAACCTCGAGAATGTGCGATATAATGTGCTAAAATAATAACAAAGTTTGTAAAATCTATAATGCGACCTGCAACATAGATTTTACAGACTTTATTATTATTTAAATACGGTTAATCGCACTTTCTCCGGGTTGATAATCTCTGATAGCTTATACTTTGGGCCACAGGGCCGTCTTACCGAATGGGCACGCTGGGCAGTTGCCCAGGGGCCCCACGGCCCAGGCTAAGCTATTTTTATTTTGTAACATGCAGTCAGTAAATAAAAGAACGTATTCTTAACTATAAATTGGAACTGCATCTTTGTTTTACTAAAGATAATGTACAATAATAATGTTACCCGTATTTTTTATGACAATTTTAGTAATTGTAACTTATGTAAGGCTGTATTTGTGAAGCCCTTTATTCTGTTAAGTCTGTTTCATGCGTAATTCGCAATTGAGGAGTTACCGACCATGTGCTCCACTCGCCACCAGGCTTTATTTCTGGATCAATGAGGTTTGCCCCCGCCGTTTAGACGATTAATGCAATCCACTAAGATGAGGATTGTCCCAAGGGACCCTACGTTGCTCTGCCCAGGGTCCTATGAAGCCGTTAAGACGGCCCTCTTGGGCCATATAGAAAAATATAAAACCTGGTTTAATTAGTTTCAGTCGATTTTTGGCCAAAATTCTGTGCTATAGCATCTTTAAATCTGTGTTCTCTAAATCTATGGAAAACTGAGTGTTCATTATTATACTGATGTAGTGTGATCTTGAGTGCTTGACAACTACAGTATAACTTTTTATTGGCCTAAATTCTGCGGTATAGCCTCTTTAAATATTGTATTTTATGATATGTGCATATACTTTTAACAAGTGGTTATTTTTGGGGATATAGATAGATGCGTTTTTGTTTTAAAAAAATAACATTTATAGTTTTCAATTGATTTTGATGTTATAGAAGCTTGTATTTGAGAGATGATGCTGTAACAGAAGGAAATGTAAGGAAAGAGCTTCTAAAACTTGCTTCTCTAACAGAAGAGGATTATTATTTAGCACCTCCAGGTATTTTGTTTTTACACTCCCTTTTCATTCATCCACAATCCAATCATTTTAATAATTTAATAATCCAACACTGATTGTACTCTAAAACGTGAAGTCAGTTGGTGGATCTTTAATCACGAGCACATTAAAAGCTCAACCCTTATTAACTTTTTCCTCATCCTTTCGGCTTTACTGGTTATGTAGTGAAAGTAGAAAGTTAAGTAGAAATGAAAGACAACTTCTTTTGTTACAAAAAATTTCACCCAAGTAGCCATTTAATAACGTTTTTGTTACAATTTACAGCCTAATGCCTGGCACACACGAGCATTGTTGAGCAAATATTTTTGCTTGATTATGGTGTTCTGATCGAAAGCAAATATTTTCACCTGCTTAAGCCAGCACACGTTGAGATTAACACAGCATTTCGGAGAAGTGTTTTTTCTCTCAAACTCTGTCATGTGATAAAAGTGAACGAAAGTCATTGGGCAATTCCCCAGGGGTTGTGTCTGGGTGCGAAAAAATCAAAGGGGGCTCGTGTCCTACACCCGACTGAAAGATGACCCATGTCTTCATACTTGAAAGTTGTGCTGATCGATACTGATAAAGCAATAAGAATTCAAGTTAATCTCACATGACTTTCGTTCATTATTATCACATGACTGAGAGTTTGAGAGAAAAAACACTTCTCCGAAACGCTGTGTTAATTTCAACGTGTGCTGGCTTAAGTCAGGTGAAGATATATGGATAAAGTCTATAAAGTCCAGGCGGGTATTATCCAGGAGGGATCATGACTGTAGGAGCTCCTGTCCTGGGGGATGAAGTCCAGGCTTGTGTCTGTATCCCCTTTCAGACGATGGATTTCTGGTGAATAAAAATCGGTCAAAATATCAAACTTGATTTAAGCAGCTGGTCGGCCAAACGGCTTCAGCGATTATTGTAATTGCTGTCTCTGGCGTGGACTGAAGCATCGATTTTGCCATCACTTGGTATTATCACCATGATCAAGTGAAAGAAATCACTTGTGTGTGCCTGAAATTAGTATCATCACCAAATTGATTATTTGTAATACGAGAAGTTGTCATCTGTCCTCATAAGCCTTATGTTCTACCTTATGATACTTACATGTTATTTATTTCTTTACTTTTTTGTTCACAGGAAATATTCCTTTAAAACAGAGAAAAATTGGTTATGGAGATTGAAGAACCAAGTTGATACCTACTTACATGAGCTGTTAAAGTGTCAAATCATGTTAAAACAACATATCCAGGGACCGGTTATGCAAAATCAAGATTGCCGCTAATACCAGAATAATTCACTAATCAAGGATTAGGAAAAGACCTTCAACATGGCTAATCCAGGATTTAATTTTATAGGACTGGTCTTGGTTGCTCAAATTCTATTACTTGTATTAAATCACTAATCTAGGATTATAGATAGACCTTCAATATGGCGTGATGTCATCTAATACACTATTAAATTTTATAGCGCTTTGAGCCACCGGCCCAAGATCATGGTCTGCGCCCGTCTGCTCGAAACATGAATTGTGTCTACTACTAGTATCAGAAGTCTGCCCGAAGTATGAAACAAGTCATTCACACACATCAACGGCATTGAAGCTCATGCCAGCATGGATTGATGACACAGCACTCTCTAGAGGGAAAGAGTGGTCACTCAGACAACTTTATGTGAAATCATGGGTGATTTCCACTGACCTATATGACAAAGATTAGATTTATATCCCATAATAGCTAGGTGGTTCAGCCAATAAGACACTGCGCGAAATGAAACAAAACTCAAATGATGCGCATTCATATGAAATGTACAAGTATATTAAAATGGCTAACGTCATCTAATCCACTATTAAATTAATAGTGCTTTTGACCTTGTGATTCTTGTATTTTTAATTTAAATCAAAATTTGATATTAAATTTAAAAGCATTTTGTTTGGTGCAAGGTTAATGTTTTATGGAGTCTTTTTCTATGTTCTCACTTCCCTGACATAACATAACTTTCATTGCACTGCTTTTCATTACTGTACACTGAAAACCAGGATCGTTTTAACAAATGGGCAAGCTGGGCAGTTGCCAGGGGGACCCATAAGCATAGGGACTCCATCCTAATCTATGTATATGTTGTAACTTGCTGTCAATAAATAAAAACTGTACATACTAAAGTATTTGTTATTTGAAATTCGTAGCATGTGTTTTACTAAAGATACTGAACAATATCAATGTTAAAGGCCCACTTACCGCTAAATGGGCTAAAACTATTGATAAAAATAATAACGGCTAGTTTCTATTTTTTCCCCAAGATAGAAAAAGTTATGAATTTTCCATTTTTGCCATAAACTGAAAGTTTGGATTTCCTATTTTACTTTAAAATCAAAGTCAAAGATTTTAATTTTTGTGGTACCACAAAAATTCAATATGCACCACAACACAACGATAACTGGACACTACTAGTTGAAGCTATGTCTTAGGCCATCTAGAGCACTGTATTGACTAATTACAACAACTTGAAACATTGCATTGTATATATTAGGTAAAGAAATGTTATTTTAATGATAAATTGTTTGGTTATATTGTTTAAAGCCCCACTAACCGCTAAACGAGAGGGTAGCTTAAACAATATAAGCACACAGTTTATCACTAAAATGACATTTTGTTACCTAAAATATATAATATAAGGTTTCCCGTAATTAGTCGCAAAGCACTCTAGACGGCCAAAGACATTTGTATCTAACAGCGTTAACTTAAACTATACGGTGCCCAGTTTTCGTATATAGGTCACATAGGAACTTCCTGCAAATTTCTGGTTTCATGAGTTCTTTCAAAACAATTTCTTAAAATAATGAAATGGTGTCTATACGATTGATGTAAAAGTATTATTTGCTTCATAGGTAAGGTGGAAATTTACACTTTATTTCTTTTCCAAAGACACAATTTAGGCAAGAAAAATGTTTAGAGTATTTAAAAGGTTGGACTGTTGTCGACCCTGTCTTTATTTTGAGGGTAACCCCTGTAAATACAAACTTTAACTTTGATTTTAAAGAAAAATAGGAAATCAAAACTAGCAGTTTATGGCAAAAATGGAAAGTAAATAACTTTTTCCATCTGGGAAAAATACAGAAACTCACTGATTTTCCTTTTATAAATAGTTTTAGCCCATTTAGTGGTTAGTGGGGCTTTAAGCTTCCATTATTATACATGTAGCTTCCATCTTTAGCGATTAGTGGACCTTTACATTTTATGACAATAAGGGGGCATTGGATGGTCACCTGGTCTGTAAGAGTTTGATAGTGAATAAAATACCCTTTTTTATTTTTATTTTTTAAAATTTGTATGTGCAGGACACA
This sequence comes from Tonicella lineata, assembly GCA_034781015.1. Lineage (NCBI taxonomy): Eukaryota > Metazoa > Mollusca > Polyplacophora > Chitonida > Mopaliidae > Tonicella > Tonicella lineata. Next base: position 2,392 of record JAVFBY010257539.1, on the reverse strand, counting down.
CACCCAATCGTACTGTAGTGTATAAGAGCCAAAGTGTGAAAAAATTCAACATTTTATCGCCTAATTGGGAGATAATTTAGTCATAATTAGGAGGTAATAAGTCATAATTAGGAGATAATAAGTCATAATTAGGACATTATACGTCCTTATAAGGAGATAAATCAGGAGATAATATGTCCTAATTAGGAGATAATACGTCCTTATTAGGAGCTTGTATCTCCTTATAAGACATTCTCTCATATTTAAGACATAATTATCTCTTAATTAGGACATAATTATATCCTAATTAGGCCGTATTATCACCTTATAGGGACATAAGCATCTCCTATTTAGGACTTCTTGTTTCCCCATACAATCACCAACCACATGTAATACAATGTAATCAGAAGACTATTTAGTAAACTTCTGATGTAATGTAAAAACTAAATCACCTACACACAGTAGACACCACAAACTCAGGGCTCAAATATTTACCTCCTTAGGTCCTTGTTCGGGCGGCTGGGCAGGAGCTTACTGATGCCCTATTGCTCTATACATCAGGAAGATTTTTTTTCTGTGGTGTCATGTTTTTTTTGTTTTTTTTTCTTCCTGTCCTTGTCCTGTCTTGTATTTTTATTTTGCCAGTTTTGCCAAGGCTGGTTTCCTCCATGAACACTTTGGGCTGGCACGCTGTCATATAGGTGAAATAGATCTGAGCACGGCGTTCAACCCCAATCAAACAAAATTTATACAATTGATATCATCTAATAAGAACTTAATTATCTCCTAATTAGGACTTAATTTTCTCCTAATTAGGAGTTCTTATCTCCTAATTAGGACTCCTTATCTCCAAATTAGGACTTATTATCTCATAATTAGGATTTTATTATCTCCAAATTAAGACTTCATGAGATGATTAGGAGATGATATCCTGCATTTTTTCACACTGTGTTGTCCTAATGCTCTGCCATAAATTCAAGAAAAATGCAAAATAAGTAAAGAAATGAAGAGATAGACCCCACAAACCATATATATTCTAAAAGGGGTTTTAAGGCACATAAAAATTGGGAGTCACTTTCGTCTGTGTGTGTTTTTCTGTGTGCATTTTTCTACCAAACCAAAAGAGATAGACCCCACAAACCATATATATTCTGAAAGGGCATGACCCAGGGAAGGTATTAGACACATAAAAAAATGGGGGTCACTTTCTGACCTCTGACTAACTTTTTCAAGATGCCACTCAATATATATTTATTGTTGTTACTCTGGAACTGTACCTAATCACTAATCATCAAGTTTGATTGGATTTTTAAAAAATGATTTCTTTACTTATTTTGCATTTTTTTTCTCTATCATGTCTATTGAGAATGTGTCATGCACATAAAATAAAAAAAAATGTATTTTATTTACTTTCCAACTCTTACAAGTCGTGTGACGTTGGCAAATGTAATACTGTAATTGTATGGAACCCCCTCCCCCCTTTTAAAAAAAAAAAGGTCTGTTTCATGCGTATCTCGCAATTGAGGAGTTTTATTTCTGGGTTGATGGGCTTTGTCTCCTGCAGGCATCGCTTATGGAACTACCAAATTAGGCAAGGGTCCAGGGGCCGCCTTGTCCCCGTAGAAGCTCCGAGACGCGTTCTTAGCCGATTTTGGTCATCGCAGAGCACTATTTATAAAGCCCTTAGGCCCACAAACGGATTTCACAGGCGATAACTTATTGTGGAACCTTTCATCACGAAGATCCCAACCCCTACTTCGTGCGATGCAGTTGGTGAATATGCCTTTGATATTCTTTAATAAATGGTCATCAATTTAAGGCCTTTTGGATAGTATCGTCACCTGGTGACAAGCTCCGGGAAGTTACACTATGGGCGTGTTATAATTCCAAATTCACAAATATATCATTTACAGAAATAAAAACCTAAATTTGGTGTTTTATTTGAGTTTATCAACTTTATCGTCTAGATCCGTGACTGGATGGAGATTCGAATGTATTCTGAGCTTTTTTTTTAAAGTAAGTCTAACCATAAATGCATAATTAGTTTCTTCAAAGACGTAAATTTTCTTAAATTGCCTTGTCGGTTTTTAGAAAAGATTAGCCACTGATACCAAATCTATGGCATTGGTGCGTTCCTTGTGAACAGTGAATTTGACCAAGTTGTTGAAGCGACACCGATTCATAGGCGAGCGAAGCCATTAGCCACTTCTTTAAGACAACAGTAGTGGATAAAGATCGCTCACCGACAGCATCAGTGGCTCGACTGATGAGAACTAGCTTTAGAAGTATGCTTCGATTTCTGTTAAAGAGCTAGGCTATACCTCAGAATTTAGGCCAAAAACTCGACTGAAACGAATTAAACCGGGTTTTCTTTATTTTTCTAGTATGGCCCAAAGTATAACCTTTCAGAAAA
>JAVFBY010257317.1:0-10582 GCA_034781015.1 Tonicella lineata | reverse complement strand
ATACCGCTGAATGTGGCGTAAAACACCAATCAATCAATCAATCAATCAATCAAGAGCATGGTAAACCCAGTGTGGAAGGGGTACAATAATATATAGCTCTGCTGGAGCTAGTAACTCGAGGACGTGTGGGGTCCGATCAACGAAAAGATGACAAAACACTGGCTTAAATAAAAATTCGTGAACGGAAAAATTCTGTATCAATGGAAACGCGACCTTATGTGGAAAGACCCACAAGGTAACTAGTAAAATCGGGGTCTGTGGATGTCCTTGACGGACACACGTCATACTGTGTCATACACATAGGGATGTGTTGTGACCTTTTTTCATAGATCATTGATACAAACTTTGAAAAGTGAGAAAAAACATAACCATACACTCACTGGCTAGAATATGGTTTAGGCTTTCTACCTTCTAGTTGGTATTTTGGATTTTTCTATCATATTCATAACATAAGTTATGTACACATGTAAAGGAGAAAGGCCGAATAACTGTACAATGTTAAAAAATAATCGCGACCGATTTTTTAAAAAAAATGTACAGTTGCGAGATCTTTCTCCGACTTAAACGATAGTCGCAAGCGAATAACTTTGAAGAACGGATTGTTTGTATTAAAAAGCACGAATTATATTGACAGTTTTTGGGTGTTTTCGCCTTGAGAGATATCCACTTCGTTGAAATGTATCCGGGTTTTCTTATATACCTTTTGTCTCTCTGTTGTATCAACTCAAATTTTGCGTCGTCCTAAATGAAGGCCATATACTATTTCATTTAGGCTTGGAGAATACAAAGGCGAGTTCAATAGACCGAGCGTCCGCTTGCGCTTTTTAAATCAATAGTGTGCATTCATGGGAATTAAAACGTGACCAGTTTGAATAACGTTATCAAATATCTGTAAAAAAAATATTCAACCAGTATTCCAAAGTAAACATACTTACTTCCGATGCACTGGAATATGCCTATAAGAATGGCCTGGTCTTTAAAGTAACTGTTATTGTTAGCAGCAAAGAACATCAATATGCAAGATGTAGGAGAAAGGATGATGATCAAAAAGTATAAAAACTTGTAGCCTAGCCTCTCGTGGATAAATGGCTCAACAATCGCCATACCATACCCTACAAGGTTAACTGATGAGACAAGTTCGACTGAAAAAATAAAAAGAAATATGTACGCATGTGATTTAAACGCAACATTGAAGAACAAAGTGTGCACCAGTGCAGTGACCCTGTTCTGTGAGAAAAACTGAATTATTAGAAAGTGTTATATAAAATACAGAACATTTGTTTAGACCGGGATAATGGATAAGCCACCACTGCACACAACTCATTTGATTTTGTTTTCATACATTTTTCGTTGCGAATCGTGGACTATATCAGACATATGACGTCACAAATTTTAAATAGCTACTACGCCTGTACGATTAAAGACTATACTATGCTGTCGATACTCGAAGCACGGAGCACATACTTGCGTATGCGACAGGGCTTTTTTTCGGATTGTCCTGCGAAACAACCCGCACATACTTGCGTTTTTGTTCTGTTGTGATAGTTTCTTTCCGATTGGATTCGGAGGGCAAATTCAGTTACGCAAGGCAATGGCAGGTATATGCGGATGCCAGTGCGAATGAGTGCATTTCTTTATTTCTTTTCTCTCCGATAAATGCCGAGAAACGCAAGCGATAAAAATTACGCTTCGGACCGTTGATTCGTCGTCAAATACGCAAATATGTGCGCCAGGCTTAATACTACGATAAGTTCTTCAGAAAGATACCAATGTGCTACGGTAAACGCTGCGATTCGCTAAAGCTGGGGACACACTATGCGAATTTCCTTCGCAGGTGATTAAATTATTGTGGCGACTGAGTGGACGCACTAGGCGAATTCTAAGGCGATTGCTTTTTTACATGCTTGATGTGATGCGAATGTATTCGGCCGACTCCCAGCGACATTCGCAGGAATTGCAGCACTGGGCACACTGGGCGAATTTTAAGGTGATTAGAATTCGCATAAAAATAGTGTGTCCATCCCTTAAGGTTTGATTACGATGCTTGTCGACTCCAACTGCTCAACTACTGAGGACGTGTTTCCCCGTGTATAAATAGAAGTGATGAGTATTGCAAGAAATGGTCAGTGTGTCCTTTGGTTGCCTTTGACATTGAACATCAGTCGTAGAAATGAAAGGGACATCTTACCAGAGAAATACGTTATACAATATAACTTGTTATAATTTGTATAATTATGTTTATTTTCTGTCATAACTGCTAAAAGTGTTACCATTTTTATTGAAACGCATATAGTAATTGATTGCAATGCAGTTTATGTGTAGTCCTCAGCTACTTATTGTTACTAGATGTGACGTCACCACATTGGCCCTGAACGCTATGACGTCATGACGTCGCCTGACCTCACGACGCTGTGACGTCACGACATTGGTCCTGAACGCTGTGACGTCATGACGCCCACCGCCCGTTATGATGCCCGCCGCCGCCGCATGACACCCGCAGCACTTTCCGCCGCCGCTGCATAACGCCCGCAGCGCCTTCAGGCACACGAAGTGTGCCACCGCGTTATTATGTAACGGCCCTGCACGTGCGTTATATGTAACGGCCCTTCACGTGCGTTATATGTAATGGCCCTTCACGTGCCTTATTATGTAAAGACCCTTCGCGTGCACATGGGGGCCTTGACCTTGACCTTCAGGACCTTGAAATTAAGAAATGCTCCGATTTGCACCAAATTTGATATACAGGGACAACTTGGGATGGCGAATTTTTTGGTGAACTTGACCTTCAGCTCCGTGACCTTGAAATTAAGAAATGCTCCGATTTGGGCCAAATTTGATATACAGAGACAACTTGGGATGCCCAACTTTTTGGCTATCTTGAAATTTACTCCAGTGACCTTGACTAAGACCTCTATGACCTTGAAAGTTAGAAATGCTCCGATTTGGACCAAATTCGATATACAGAGACAACTTGAAACGCCAAACTTTCTGACTATCTTTAAATGTACCCTTTATAACTCTTACGGACCCAACGCCCGCCGCCCGTTATGACACCCACAACGCCCAGACGTACCTCAGTCACGTACGTCACTCACGTACCTCATGGCGTACCTCACCGCCGGCAATGACGCCCGAAACGACGCCCGCAACGCCGTAATGGCGCCCGTAAAGCCCGTAATAACGTCCGTAACGCCCGCAGTGACGCCCGCCGCATCTTCCGCCGCCGCCGCATTTCCGCCGCCACCGCCGCATTTCCGCCGCCGCATTTCCGCCGCCGCCGCCGCATTTCCGCTAACGCTGCACCACACGAAGTGTGGTAAAGTCACAACATTAGCCCTGAACTCTGAGACATCACCACGTCATGACACCTGCCACCTTCCGCCGCATGACGCCGCCGCATGACGCCGCCGCATGACGCCGCCGCATGACGCCACCGCATGACGCCGCCACACGACGCCACCGCCGACGAAGTGTGGTGACGTCACGACATTGACCCTGAACGCTGTGACGTCCAATCGCCATGACATGCGCCGCCCGTAATGACGGCCGAAATGCCCGCTGCTCCACACGAAGTGTGCCACCATCGCACGTGTGCGGCGGTGGAGTGGCGCAGCGGTCATTACGGCCGTCGTTACGAGCGGCGCGTGTCATGGCGTCGTGACGTCACAGCGTTCAGGGCCAATGTTGTGGTGATGTCTCAGCGTTCAGGGCAAATGTTGTGCGGCGGCGGCGGCGGTGGAAATGCGGCGGCGGCGGAAATGCGGCGGCGACGGAAGATGCGGCGGGACTCATGCGGCGGCGGCATGCGGCGGCCGCAGAAAAATATAAAAATTTAATTAAAAATATACATAGCCTCACTATAGTAATCTATAGTAGTACGCCATAATATAATTCCATTGTTACGCCACTTGATAATTCATCAAACCGCTCAAGATTTCATGCAGATGACGGATAATTTACGCGACGCAATGTATACCATTCTTACGCAACGTCATTCATCAAACCGCTAAAGATTCCATGCAGATGATCGATGATTTACGCGACGTCATGACGTCTTTCAAATGCAGCAGATGCCATCGTGACATCACTGCGTTCGTGACGCCACAGCGCTCGTCTGTGCAAGCCGCTGTGGCGCTAATAGTGATTCAATAATGGATGGCCCATCCACTATTATTTATGTAAAAAAACGTGCGGCGCCGTATGGCCCGTGAAACGTTTACTACTGCGCCCGTCCACTACTATTCATGTAATACAACGTGAGGCGTCGTATGGCCTGTGAGGCGTGTACTACTGTATAAGGCACATGTACGCCCGCGCACTACTATTCATGTAATACAACGTCAGGCGTCGTATGACCCGTGAGGCGTTTACTACTGTACAAGACACATGCGCGCCCGCGTACTTCTAGTCATGTAATACAACGTGAGGCGTCGTATCGCTCGGGAGGCGTTTACTGCTGTATAAGGCACATGCGCGACCGCGCACTTCTATTCATGTAATACAACGTAAGGCGTCGTATGGCCCGTCCGCTCGTGCGGGACCATTACATATAAGGCACGTGAGGGATATATACATATAAGGCACGTGCGGGATATATACATATAAGTCGCGTGCGGGATATATACATAATAAGGTACGTGGAGGACCAATACATAATAGGCACGTGAAGACCAATACATAATAACGCATATGCGGGGCCATAACATATAACGCATATGCCGGGCCATTACATATAACGCATATGGGGGCAAATTACGCATATGCGGGGCCATTACATAATAACGCATATGCAGGGCCATTACACAATAACACACGATCAAGCGCTTGTTTTCTGTCGACAGTTAAAATGATATCCAGCACATAGTTGTTAAATTATTTATTCAGTCTACAAAATCTCCTAGTCGTGTCCGAGAGAGCGTCTCTGATTGGGGCTATCACTATCAACCATTTTAGGGAAATCAGGTCATAACACAGAAGTACAGCGTTTTATCGCATGGTGTCTCTATCTCTATACGTGTATACGTCTAGAGATACCATGTGTTCGGATGATGAAATATGCCGATGAATCCATCATGTATATTTTTATAAATCCGTGAACGAGGAAAACGATTTTCGTCTTTAACTTTGCTGACAGTTGTCATAGTCTGCTTAGTGACTTAATATGCCTATGTCTCAATGCTATAGTTACAGTGACCTATTTATACAAATATAGACCCTGCTTAGTGACGTAATACCCAATATTTAAGTCTTGATTATGCGCTTGACACAGTTCGACGGGGAAACTTAATTGGAATAGTGGTGCCCAGTATGTAATATGTATACATAAACGTTGTTGCAGGCAAGGCCTTTCTTTTAAATATTCATAAAACACATTTGTGGGTAAAACACAACTATAAATTTGTTTAAGGCTACAAGCTTCAACAATTTATCGAGCAAATTTTTTGTAAATAAAATGATAAGAAATTGATAGACAATACTATTTTCAAAATGCTAAAGAAGTATTACGTTGTAAGGAAGAAAAACAGGCTGATAGTGAGTAAAGGGCCCACTCATATCTAGGATGACCACAATAATAAGGATATGGGAGTTGTGTCCCTTGAAATTGATTTTTTAAAACGATTAAATAAAATGATTATTTATACGTTTGTTTATTTTATTGATTAAACAGGCTATATCGGATATTTCTCTGGCAACAAATGGAGGGAAACGTACTAAATGTTGGATTATTCGCGTTGGGGTTGTATAAGCCTAATTGTATTTAGCCTATTGTTTTAAAAAGACTTTGGAAAGCAGCCTACAAGCTTTCTCCAAATATTTTTGTTTTAGTAATAAATACTATTGAGATGTTGTTCGCAGTTCAGTACGGTACTTTGGTGCCAAACCTTCAAATTAACGTCTTTAAAACATACAGTTTGCATTCAAATAAAATGCTTCACTGTTTTTCATCTTTTTTTTTTTTATCATTTTAGAAATTGCTTACATTAACTGCACTGTTTGAATAGTCCTCCTTTCTTTTGAATTTTAAAACTTACTACAGGCTGTTAAGCATACGGCCTATAAAATAAAGTACTACAATACAGTGAAGCATTGTTGTTGTTTTGGGGGTTTTTTTTAAAAAGAAAAATAAGTTTGAAAGAAAACAACGACAGTAGTTATCAAAAGTGATAAATTAATGTTTCTGTTGTCAGGTAAATATTGGTTTTATTTACCCCTGCGGAGGGGACAATATTCCGACCACTTACATGTCTCTTTCCGTGTATTTTTGGATTTCAAACTAGATTATGAATCAGATTGTTTTTAAAGGCGGATTCCACTTTTTATTGTGAGGCATACACATTGGAAGCACTTAAATATAAACCCTGGGTGAGCTAACATGAAACCTTGAGAAAAAAAATTGAAGCAAATTGTCGGAAGTTTATCTCTAGTAATCCAAGCACTGCGCGCAAAGGATTGTGGGTGAGACATACCAACGTTTAGACGAAAGGCGCTTTGATTAGATTTTGACAGGTACGTAATATTTTATAGAAACATGCCATTGGAAATTGATTAACTGACAACTGATCAGCCACTTTAAGGGTTTTGTAATTTGTATAAACCATGTGTATCGAACTATGGTAATTCGGTTGATCTTTTCTTACTTTAAAGCGAAGAGCGTCTGTAGTTACAAACATTACAATTGTACACCTTATGCGAACCCCAAATTTCGTTACAATAAACCCCATTCTATGTTAGCTACGCTCTATGAGTTTTCCTTACCTTTTGGATTAAGCAAACACTACCACATTTCTACAATTATAAATTTTTCAATATATAAAAATTGTATGGCCTTACCCTGATTTAAACCATCTCGTTTTCTTTATTGAACACTTGTGGTTTAGGCCCTAAATCGATTCATAAAATGACCACTCGACGTCCATATTTACGTTAAAATCAATAATTTCTCAGCAGTACTGTATTCGCATCTTATCCTATGAAAGAAAAAAAAGAACTATTTAATTGAGGTGATATCCGTATTTGAATGTCTAGGAGATTCAGAGATTGGATAGTATCGAATGGATCACCTTTTTGTGTGTAGGATCTTTGATACCTATTTTATCGCTACTAGTACTAGGCTAGCAGCTTAACAATTTTTTTGTTGACATGTCATATTTTGTAGCCATGAGAGTATCATCTAGCTCAGGGCTCCAGCTAAGAGAAGTAGGCCTATTGGCATATTTTGCGCCTTAAAAACAAAAATTATCAACAAGCGTACACAGAAAATTGAGACGTTTTCCCTCTGCAACCTTATTAAAAAAGCATCACTTTTGATGGTCATGAACGGCTTTCAAATGACAGTAGGCCTAGTTTAATGTAAAGCAAATTTAATCGGAAATTTCTTTTTGCTGGATTGCAGAGAGGACTACTGCTACTATTTGATGTTGAGTGGTGTTAGTCGACTGGACATGATGGAGCATGTACATCTTGCAGGAGAAGATGAAGATGACTTATATTCAGGCTACAATGATTATAATGCTACTCTAGACACAGAGGTACGTTCAATTATCATTGTACTGCAGTATTTGTTAACTTGATAAACATAAGATTTACTTCTGCATGAAGTTAAATATTATCAGAACTGAGTTATAGTATCCATATTATTACTGACCTAGCTAGGAAAGTTGAATGGTTTAATCTGCAAACAATGCCCCTGAGCTCGGCGTCAAACCCCGATCAATCAATCTGCAGACATGATGCACATGTAGTAAGTTTAATTGGTTACCATAAGTTTTAAAGACGATATCAATATGTGGCAGTGCATAGTCAGAGGTTAATTATTCTATCGCAAAACATTTTATTCTCCTGATTCATCAAGGATGGTTTCTTTCAACAATTGGGCTGTCATGCCGTCAAATAGGTGGAATACCCCAATGAAACAAACAAGCAATATTACAGTATGTAGATATGATTCGAAGAGAACAGTTTCTTATTGGTTTAATGGGGCTGAGTGACGCTGACCAAGCGAAATGACTTGTGGGTAAAAACCGCTAGTACAGCAGCACCCTCTGACTATCTCATTGAATATCAATACAAAATAAATATGAATATGCATAACTTGCTATTGTAAGTCAATGAGATCGAGGTCCATGGTGAATTAACGGTGTGAAATATTACCCACAAGTCACTTCTCTCGGAAAGCCACATTCTGCTGTCTGATAAAGTAGATATGAAGAGGAAGAGTTTCTTATTGGTTGTATTCTGGTGTTTGCTTTAGGACTTGGCTGCTGATGAGGGTTTCCAGAAGGCTGTACTAAGAACAAGTCATGGAAGAAGACCACCAGCTGTAAGAATTATAGTCATCTTAAGATATAAGACACTAAGAATTGTGTTTTGTATCAAATATTTGTAACTATTTATACATAAACACTGTGGTGCTTTTATTTATTTTATTTCAAACCTCTTTTAGTTTTTACCGCTAAACTTGCATCAAACAAATTGAGATAAGTAGAGGATCTTGACCATAAGATTAATTGGGACAGACATGTGTTTATTGAACTTCAATTCCATTCAATTCTTCAGTCTAATGAAAGCACGCCTATCCCTTGTTTTCCAACTTTCTATTTTCTAGCACAAAAAAAACATATTTTTAATAAGACAGTTATAGGGCCTACTGTGTCAAGTCAGTTGTTGAATCAGCAATTTTAAAGCTGTTTTATGTTTTTATCCAATGACTATTTTTTTGTCATTAAATACACAGCAAATTTAAAATTGTTAAGTCTATACTTTATTTGATTGATTTATTTCAAGATATTTTTTTTAAATTGACATATTGTGTAGAATTACTGTTTTGCTTCTTCTTAAAGACGGCAGCTAAGATGCCTGGAGCGTCTGTGCGGTTTGGAACAGGTTTGAAGAGCAGGGCTGGGATGCCATCCTCTTTGGGACGTATTGGGACAGCAGCTGGCCAGGATGGGGCAAGCCGTCCCATGACTGCAGTTAGGGCTGCTGGCTACACATCTGCTGGAGCAGCTAGAGGCAAGTTTCCAGGAAATTGTCTTGGTAGCAAGATGGAGTTTCTATTGTCTTTAATCTGGTTCTCGGGGTAAAGAACAGCATGCAACATTTAAACTGCCTTTAAATACGACATGTTTCTGCCTTTTCAATTTTGGACCCGTAACGGGTCCATAAACACTTACTAATCTTGTTTTGTTGGGTCACTTGAAATGTATTAACATGAGTTTCCGGGCTCTTAGTATGACCATACTTGTTGTTTACAACTAAGATAGTAACCCTAAATCTTGGAACAAATATGCACTGTGTCAGTTGCTCAAATATATGTAAAGATTATTTGTATTGATTTTATAACATAGATAAGAATGGTAATAAAATGCTAAACTTGACAACAAAAGTGTTACTATAATCCAGCGGGTGGTTGGGTGGGAGTTTCCTCATGCCCTGGTGCTCTTGGATGTTAAGAGGCATCAGGACGTAGATTTTTTTTGTGGTGTCGTTTTTTGTTCCTTTTTTTCCTCTTTTTCTGTCTCGCCTTTCATGTTGCCAGCAATGAAAACGCTGGTTTCCTCCGCCCATGGGGCTGGCATGCCGTAATATAGGTGAAAAACCCTTAAGGCGGTTAAACACCAATCAATCAATCAATCAATCACTATAATCCATAATTTGTTTTGTATATGCATGTAGGTGCCAACTTTGACCCGATGAACCAGGCAGCCAAGGGTCCAGCCCCTCCATTGGAACAAAAACCAGAAGACAGGTATGACATAAGTTTAATGCTATAGAAACTTTGCAAGGTAGATTTAAAATTGTGTGTTACTTATGTTTGTTAATTAGATTATTTCAAAGTTTGTGCGTTTGATCAGGTTTTATGCCATACTTGAGGTCATTTCTGTCAGTTATAATAGACTTAGATAAAAACTGCTGTGTTTATAATTTTCTGACTTATGATCAAATATTCTTCTGTTTATTAACAGTCCTGAAGAAAAGATCCGCCACATAGAGAAGAAAGTGAATGAACTCATTGAAGAAAGTTGTTTTGCTAACAGTAGAGGGGAGCTACAGTTGGTAGGTTGAAGAGTAGTTTCTGAAAAATAATGACTTTATTTTGATAGCTTTTATTATGCCATAATTTCTGTCTGCCTATCATGAACAATAACATGAGCATGATGACTTAAAAACAAACTTTTAATATGGTTTCCTCATGTTACCAGTAAGTATGGGATTGCAGTCTAACAAATTCTACCAAAAAGATATGGCAGCTATAAGACTGTGACACTCTTCAAAATGCGTAGGTCATTTACCAACCTTTCATGGCCCAAGGGAGGCAACTTTTATTAACTACATTGTATGCTCAGTTAATAGAGTTGTCTCCCATAAATATAAGCCCATAACAGGGTTCGTACGGGGCCTGACATTCCTTGAAAATCCTTGAAAATGGAATAAAAATTCCAGGCCCTGGTAAACCTGGAAAATGAAGGCAGGTCCTTGAAAAACACTTGAAAATCGAATAAAAAATAGTAGAACAAAAATTCTGCAAACACTTGATAAGTTTATTCATAGAATAAACAGTTTTGGCTAATTTTGTGTTTTC
>JAVFBY010257206.1:0-10583 GCA_034781015.1 Tonicella lineata | reverse complement strand
CATCCGAAAGTTTTGCCCTACATTGGAAATGTACTTCGGCTGTTGTCGTTTGTTTTCGGGCGGCTGTGGTGATTCGGTACGCTTTTGAGGCGAATAACGCCGAGTGTTACATTAAATGACAATGGATGAACATTACATGTTAATTATATTTCTTCCGTTTTCCTTGTCGAGGTAGAACCCACAAAATATCTCACAAAGAACTGAAATATTTTGAAAACTATAGTTTTGCATCACTTGTCCTTCAGAATGAATGACTGTGCTGGATTAGGCCTATATATCAGTGAATATACAGTTCACACTCGAGGTTTAGCCTACCCAGATTGGGCCTATATAGGAAATAATAAAGACAAAATTGATTATGCCCTATATGGGATAGCCTTGTACATTAAGAACACATTATGTCTATAGATCTATTATGTTGTCTTCGTATATAAAAAAGCCTTTTATTGAGTAAACATCGTGATATGGGCGGCTTTAATTGTTCTCGGTGTCTCAAGACTAGAAAAACAAATAGGCCTAAAAAAATGATCTCTTCATTTATTCGAAATAAATATCTTCATTTAGTCAGTATATCTATATGTATATTTTTATAAATGCAGAGAAAGAAAATGTGACATGCCTCGTGTATATATATATATTGTATTGAATAAATATAAATATCCCTGTGTCAGTGTGATTATACTTTTTAGAAATAGAAATATTATGGAGAATAACACGGCGTTCAAATAGGCTACATAATATTATAGGCCTATATTAACACCGTTTACCCCAAATTGAACGCCATATGTTATTAAAATTATAACACCTTACGTTCAAATGAACACACTATATAGCGTTAATGTAGAACACATGTTTTAAGAGTCGCAACATATATATTTAGGAAGAGGATTTCAAGATAATAAATATAATCTTATATTATGATTCACTTTATTTTATAGTTGCCTTAAACATAAACAGAAAATATGTATTTAAAATGGGCCTTAGTTTGTAACTTTTATATTTTTTGGACGATGGGAGATTTTTTGCATCTTTGTACATGCATGAGACATGTATTTAAAGTAAAATACCGTCATATAGGATTTTTTCCAAATTCACGTTAGTTTTTGCACAAATTTTATTTAAAAAAACATATTCTGCCATTAAAACATTAATTACTGAACATCATCAAAAAATTTTAAAAATCATACTTAAAGAAAATAGTTTACGACAAATAAACGATTTCCATGTTAAAAATTATGAAAAATGAAAGCAGAGAAAACAACCTAAACGTGTGTAAACGAATGAACAGCCGACTTCAGATTATTTCCAATAAATTTTATGAACAACGTTTTTTTTTAATTGAACAAAAAGGCAAAATTAAGATTTATCGATTGCATCCATTATTTTAGTTCAAACTTTTAAAAAAAAATTGTTTTGCTCGTTTTCTTAGTTTTGTCTCTTGTCATTGGTTGTTAACAGTGATGCGTAAAGGATGGTTTCCTTAACCCATGTGCCAGGACATGAAGCATTTTGACATTTGTATTGTATTAAAAGAAGGTTCTTGGCTGCAATAGCATTTGTATTCACTCGTGCCAAACAGTTTCCTTGTAGATATGTGGGGGACGTATAATGAAGGGTTAAATAAATATTTGTTTATCGTCAACTTGACACCAAAACAATCCAGTCCGTCATATCTTAGCATTTGGACGGTAAATGTACGAGTCTTGAAATGTACGATCTCTGATCAACCGATCAAATCCTTTACTTATAGAGCGCCCCACTTTTTGTCTAAATCAATGCGACGCCTATATTTAAGTAAATATGTCACACTAAAATAGTGCATCCACTGTCCGTAGAAATACGTGACGAACACGGACACACCTTATTATGGCGAAAGAGAGGAATCGTTTTCGTTTTTCAGAGATTTATAAAAAAAATATATAATAAAAAACTGATTCTTGGGCATATTTGATTATTTTAAAGGGTAATTTGTCAACTGACAGTTGGGTTATTGCAGCCAGGGCCATTCTTTTAAACTTGAAGATTGACATTTTAAGAAATTGTGATTATTTTGTAATCCATGATCAATATATATATTTTTTTCTGTGTAATGAATGTCATAGGCTTCAGGGCACATTTCCGTTCATTGTTACTTACAATCCATCACTCAGTGTGAACAATGCAGTATATACGACATGGCTAAATTCTAAACAATCGGTCGTTGAGGTTTGATTTATATATAGCACTGTATACGAAAGCCTGGAAGGGACATAAAAAGGCCGCAAAAGAAAATTTTCACATTGTGTGAAAGACAACGAGCCTACAAGACAATGGCTCGTGTATTACATGATAATTATTTCTTTTTAAAGTCTTAACCAAATCGTTTGTAAATTTCTGTACAAATCCATTTACTTATTTCATTTTCTGGAAGCAAAGGCATGCCCAGCCATTACTATTATCAAGCTCCCTTTTAACAAACAGGCCGATACCCTATCTTCTATTTTATTTTTGTTTCTCGCTGTGCAGATGCTGCTCCCTTGGACCTTTCTGAAGGCTCTGACTCTCCGATCACGGTCCATATTGCCCCGAACTGGTGGGACGCTGGGGTGGAAGATGATAAAGTTTGGACAAGACCGGTGAGGTGGGGGGAAGAGGAACCGCGATTCGCCCAACTAATGAAGAAGGACGGGATTGCTATGTCAACAGCCCGACATACTAAGGCAGCTGTTAAATTATTCGAAAGGTGGATGAAAATGCGTGATCTACATGATGCCAGGCGTGTAGAGGAAGTACCGCCAGAGGAGCTTGATCGGCATCTGTCTGATTTCTACAGCAACATTGTAAAACCATCTGGCCAACAATACACGCCATCTTCTCTTAAGAACCTGCGCTCTTGTCTCGAGCTGTATTTAAAACACTCTGGCTATGGACACTCCATCACAAAGTCAAAGTCTTTCAATGGAAGCCAGATGGCATTCATGTTCAAAAGACGGGAGTTATTATTACTTAAGACCAAATCTGTGACAACGGAAGATGATGAAAAAGCCTAATAGCAATGAGCATGGGAATGTATAACGATAAAAGGAAGCGACCATGCAGTGTTGACAGTCGATGACAGAAATCTTGTCAATTGATCATCTGTGACGATCACGGCTCTATATGATTCAGGTAGCATAACGTCTTTGTACATGTACGTGACATGCACACGCAGTGATCAGTGATCAGTGCTGAATGCATTGTGTCAGGCTTTACAAAACGGTCCATACATGTCAGCCATAGTATTAGCCAGAAATCAAGAAGTGGATGTCTCAAATCACCATTTTTAAAGAAACAGGGCGTCTCATGTAAAGCGCCGCCTACACGATGGAACATTTGTTGAACAACAAAGAGACAACTTTTGTTTAACCATGTTGTAGCTTTTGGATGATCCTGTCCACACGATACAACACGATAAAACAAAAGGCAAACTTTTGTTTGAAGCTGTTGTATGGTAAAAGAAGAGGAAAATCGTAAACTAGACATAAGACTCTAAATTGCATTCCAAAAAATGTATAATCGTTACGCCTCGTCAATTGCTGCTGCAGCAGCAATATTTTCTGTCATTAGTATGCACAGAAAGCGTCGACGTAGGGTGCGTCTCCACTGAAGATCCCCAGCCCTGTAGGCCTGCCATGGTAAAGTCATGCGAAAAAAACAATGTCAGATGATAGTTACTCGTCTGTTGATTGGTTAATGTGGAAAGTAGGACACAACAAATGTTGGTAGGTG
This sequence comes from Tonicella lineata, assembly GCA_034781015.1. Taxonomy (NCBI): domain Eukaryota; kingdom Metazoa; phylum Mollusca; class Polyplacophora; order Chitonida; family Mopaliidae; genus Tonicella; species Tonicella lineata. The sequence goes on along the minus strand of JAVFBY010257206.1, from coordinate 6,836 downwards.
TTGGAAAACAGGTGCATGCTCCAACATCATGCAACATGTTTGTCGATGTTTGAGCTTGTTGGGCGATGCGGTCTACACGGTCAAACAAACGCCTTCCAACATGATATAACAAATGTGCCTTGTTGTCCAACAAAAATTGTATCGTGTAGAAGAGGCTTCACACATTTTCACTTTCGTTATAAATTTAAAATTTCATTTGTGATATTTAATATGACATTTCACATGTGATCTGAGTATGTTTCAGAAAAAAAATTGTAAAGTTTAGAAGACTTATTTCAAAAGGCATATTAAAGAGACACTGGCACCCAAAATTAGGTTTTGTCAATACATTCATATTTCAACGATTTAAGTTGTATTACAGTTTGTTTAGAAAAATGTATGTGATAAGTTGATGCAATGTTTAAACAATATTGATTTCTTTTAGGCCACGAATGACACGATCACAAATTGTTCCCTGTTCAGTTGATTGGCTAGATTTAAGCTGTAGGCCTAATGGAATTACTATATTGTTCAACCATTGAAATAGAACATCAGCCAAGTTGTTGCGTTAACTTTTTACCCAGTGGCAGACAAGGTCTAAAGTCTACTAGCGTTCTTCTTCTTGTGGACACGTCGTTCAAAATGCTATTTCTCCCAGAACGTAATCTCATGAAACTTGAAAGGATCAATTTTTTTTATAGTTTCATATATATTGGCTTTAACAATTTACTTCTATAGCTTACCATTGTTATAGCGGACCTACTTTAAACATGCAGTTGAATGACAAGTGTTACAGGTACATTTGTAGCCTGGATATGACTACAGCGCCGGCGTATATAGTCCTCCGAGTAACCGCAAGAAGCACACACAACTTGTGTGAAAGCACATTGTTTATCATTAAAATGGCATATGCCTTTACTTAAAATATCCAATACAACGCTTCCCGGTTTTATGGGAGAATGCCACAGGGTATATCCGGATTTGGTGGCACTTGTTACGGTAGGCAAAGTTTGATACTGCCCTCAACGCCCGGTGTCACTTAACAACGTTAAGCATATTATATAAGACTCAAGGTAGTTATATAATGTATATAGCTACATAAAATGAATTAGATCTGATACGTTTCGACTATGCCATGTATCACATCATATTACTATGATATCTGTAGTCACAAAGAATTGCACGACAAGAAATATCATAACCTTTTTTTGTTCCGATTGCCAGGATTCTCGAGTGAGAGTGAGTAAACACAAGGAAAGACACGCTTTTGCATGTTAATTTTTTTCTTTTTACCCTGTGGTGATCAGGGTCTAGAACTTACTCACTCTCCGGTTGGGGTTTTTGTTGTTGTTGTTGTTGTTGATGTTGTTGATGTAACAGTAACACCAACTAAATGGACGGACTATTTCTCTGTCAAATGGAAGGATTGTTCTGATAATTCATATTACCAAACCAGAATTTTAAATTTTACCATGGCCTTCTTAAAAAGCATGTATATCATATGTTTATAAATGGAAACCGCACCAATGCCAAGGCTTTGGGGCATATATTGATAACAGATGCATCAAGCCCGCAGCCACATGATTCTATATTGTCTTGCAGTGCCAACTTGTTTTAAAATCAAATCACTCTATAGTTATAAGACTTGATGTACATGAATGGAATTAATAACCCTCTTTGTAAAAAGATGTAGGTTTCTTGATTGGTTTATGGCTTCTTTTTTATAACTATTTGCACCTTCTGCATGTATACATTTGGTATTAATTTGAACTACTTTGTATATAAGCTTATTTTACTAAATGTTAATTTTCTCTTTCTATCAAACAAATCTTATATTATTAATACATTTTTACAAATTATGTTATTCTAGCTAGTATTTGCTTTGGAGCTGAATTTTAAAAACCATTGTTATAATCTTTACTTGTAAATAAAATTTTATATGAGATTGCCGTTAAAGTGTCTTTGCTGAATTGTGAGTTTCATGTACATGCACAGATTTCAGCCCTGTCATCCAACTAAATGAGATAAAATGAACACACAGGACCTAATTTACAATTGAGGTGAAAATCGCCGTCCTTCTTCACAAGAGATTTTAAGTCAACTTGGATGATTATTCACATTCAGCAAAAAGTCATCATCGGAATATAGGGTATCTCTAGACGTATACACGGATAGAGACACCATGCACTATAAGGCTGCACGTCCACGTTATCACTTATTTCCGGCATACATGTCATATGGTCGATTTTGATTGCCCAAATCAACGACGTATAGCCGTTCTACTCGGACACTTAACATCTTGTGTTCGATCCCAGCTCTCAGCATTTTTTCTCTTGAATGAAAATTGACATTTGTTTCCTGTTTAATAAATCAAATATTTTTGGGTCTGTGAGTTCATAGTCTTCGACTTATTATTGTAACATTTAGCGAAAAAATGACCAAGGGCGAAAGTTCGAGTCTTAATTTAAATAGTCGGCTGAATAAACTTCCTGCATTTAAAACATAACTCATAAGTATTTGGCACAGGTTCGAGCCTTAAATAGAACATCAAAACCTAACCAATTAGTTTTTACATGCTAAATTTGCTACACGTTCAATAATTGTTGAATAAGGTAGTGCCTTCCAAAGTAAATTAGGCTATATGTTTATTTTAAAAAAAGAAACTTAGAGTAATTTAATATATTAAAACACCATTTCCTAAAAAATAATTTAACATTTCACAAGAGACGAAATTTACAATTAACTTTTAATTTTCTGGTTTATTCGTATGTAAATTTCAAACCTCTAACCTTCAACGGTACGAAATTTAACGGGTAAAACTTGTCTGCACAGATAACCTAATGGTTAGCACACGCCTCTCGGACACTGAACAACCCGGGTTTAATCCAAGCCCTCGGCAAGAAAAAATGTCTTTACATTTCTCAACATTTGTCAAAAGACAAATTACATTGGGCGTTTAAAGGTTTAATATTTCAAATATTTTTGTCTCTATACAAATCAATGGTTAGGAAACGTAATTACCGTTTTCGTTCGGTTATAACCGCTATTTTCTTTTGGATCTGGTTTAATCACATTTAACAAAGACCACCAAAGATAACTCTTTTGTGTTGCAGGTTATGATAATTTATATCCAGAATCCAGCAAAAGCAATCAGACACGAGCAACACCGGCTTCTCCATTAGGATACGGCTCCACAAACTGGAAATTGGCGGTACAAGTTTTTCAAAGATGGCTACGATCGAAGAAGAAAGACCTCAGGCGCATACAGGATATTCCTCCTCCTGAACTGAACGTTTTCTTGGCAGGATTTTTCACAAATATTCGCACAAAGCACGGGAGAGACTATACGCCTCGATCCCTGCAAAACCTTCGCTGTTATCTGGACAACTTTTTAAAGGGTCAGAATTATCCAGCCTCCATCACGTCTTCAGCTGTCTTCCTCGAAAGTCAAATCGCCTTTCTAGATCGTAAAAATGAAATAAAGAAAGCACAAGAGGAACATAATTCAATCTGCAATCCAACGACTTTTTCATAAGGATTATTTCCATGTGCTTTGCTATGAAGACTAATCTGAAAACGGGGTAATTGGATGTGTTTATATAGTTTACTGTACTTGAAACAATGATACAGCGTAACGTTCACTTTCGACATTTACTTAGAGGGACCTACACGACACCCCATGGTTGGTGTCAATATTAAATAGAGCTATTGTTATCTCTGACAAGAAATGGCCTGGAACGGGAGGTTGGCGGGAGATTCCTGTGCCGTTCTGTTCTGGTGTAGTTATTTATTACGATGCCTTCCTGTGCACCCGGCACTCGTTCCGTGGGGTATATGTTTGTTGCCAATCAATAAAATATAAAAGTGACGGTCACCCATACAAAATTAGATTTTATCAACATATTCGTTTAGCCGTGATTTTGAATTTAGTTAATACATTAGAATAGAGCCATATAAACAAAAGTTCATTTTGCACCCAACTGGTACGAGAAATCCTAGCATTAATAAATACATGTGCATTTATAAAGTATCATGAAGTGGTGGGATAAAAAACGAATGGTGTGTATAACAGTGGCTTATGAAAGATCAGGAATATTCTACAAGAGACTTCATTAAGTGTAGATGCGAAGCTACACTACACCGCATTTTGGCTGTCCACTTAGTAAATAGTAATATGTCTTTTTTGTTAATGCCATATATAAAAAAACTGAATGTAATTTTGCTTTCATTGTTGCAAATAAATAGGAAGAGACTAAAAAAAAATCCAACAAAGCATTTTTATGACGTTTCACATTTCTGTGGTTGTGTTGGTTTACTCTCGATTACACTGCCGTCATATAAGGAATTAACATTGACAACGTCAAACACCACACAATCAACCAAACAAACAAAGCTTTTTAACTCTTTGTCCAAGCAGCAAAACCAGTTTGACAAAGGCGATCAACAATAAGACCAATATTTCTGTCTCGGTCACTTTTGCCTTTAGAATTGTCGCGTAACTAACTAATCCTTCAAAAATTGGACCTTTGCGCCAAATATATCTCTTAACATAATTGTTCATTAATGCCCATCGAACTTCTTATATATATATAATTACATCTTCTACTCAATATCCTTTACGCTATTGGTTGTGCGAGTGCTTCCTTGGTGCCATTAGCCGGTTGTTTAAAAGAGTATTAACTTTAAACCAGACTTAAATGAACATTGTCATTACGAAACTACTTAATGGCACGACCTTTTCCAACAATTGTTAAAAATGAATACAATTTTGAACAGCAGGCGCCCTGGGGCTGGTTGTTTAAAGGTTAATGGGTTCACTTAAAACCATTGTTGTTTGATGTCACGTCGCAATAGTCTGTATTTGTGACGGTGCAAATTTAACCCCAAGTTGCCTTTTGGGAAACCAGTCTGGTTGCTTGGGGCATCCAAAAGTGGATACGTTGTTTTGTCCTGTCTCGTATTTTATGTTGCCAGTGACATCAGGTGGCACGCATTCAAATTTATGTGATATATTCATGAACACGGCGTTATAAAAACCACAATCAATGCCCTCTACAAAAGCAATCGACAAAATTATGAAATTCTATGTCTTTTCATGCTGGCAACACTTTGAAATGTTGGGAATTCAGGTGAGAATTAAAGAGAGTCTAGCAGATATGACTTCATAGATGCATTATGTAGAGAGGGTACATATAGTACTAAAACTTCCGGTTCAAAGGTCAAGGTCAAATGTATGTCTTTCGCATTATACATCTCATCCTACAATTGACCATTAACCGCCATTACACTTATGTATTTGTTCTACTCAACTTATCACAAAATTTTGAATTTCTTTTCTACTTTCTTGGTGGCAATACTTCGTGATTATGCTCAATTTCGAATGGAGATAAGACACTTTGACCGATTCCTATGGAATTTGGTGTTAAATCTTGTTTTAAAAGTCAAAACCTTTTTCAAGGGTTGAAATGTTTCAAATATGCTGCCAGACATTTTTGCAATTTTGCCCTGTAGTCCAATAAACGCCATGGTAAATTTTGGAAAATTTTATGGGACAAATTAAAATTTTACCAGAAATGACCAGCAAATATTTGTAAATTTCGATACCTGTTTTTATATGGCGACCAGCTGACTGGTGCCCATATATTACTATCAGACTTTTTACCTGAAGTAGATTCACCGAATCCCCGCATAGTGTACACATTTGATAAATAGTTATAAATCAAGTATTACTTAATACTTTATTCTACAGGTTTAACCTGATATATGTACAATTGTTTGCTTTTGTATCGTGCCTGTGAGACGGCCAAAATGTCTAAATTGATAATTATTTTACGTTTGTTAAATACTGTGTAAAAAAAGAAAGGCTTTCTTTAACCAAATATGGGCAAATTAATTGAGACTTCCATCGAGTGTTTTCGCTTACCGTGAAAATCCAAGCTTTTTGTGACGTTTTTTTGTCAAATATATCAATGAAACCCTCCTCGAGTACCTCTGTCAACTGGATAATGCTCTGTGTTTTTTTTACAATCTCTGATAAGGATTGTGGGCTGTAGAGGTATGACTCTGGCTGACATCAACCTCTGCAAGAGTTGCCTCCTTTCATACTGAGGATAAACATGAACCATGTTTTGCACCCAAATCTTTTTGTCTCGTCTTCAACCATGTCAGCTCTCAAAACAGATATATGCTAAAGAGTAGAATAAGGAGGTTGGGCGGTGTTTAAACTTGCCTCATGTGAGTCTAAACCACAAGTCAAATATATAAATAATCGTGTAAAACTGTTTCACAGTGTTCCTGTCAAGTCCTCACAGGTGGTGCTGTATCACTATATAAATATCTTGGAATGCAAAATAATGACAATTTCTGGAAACGTCAATCTTCAAGTTTAAAAGGATGGTCCTGGCTGCAATAACCAAAATGCCAGTTGACATGTTACTCCTTTAAATACTTAAACATTCCGTTGAATCAATCATTTTATTTTTATAAATCCGTGAACTAGGATAACGATTTTCGTCTTTCGTCTTCCTGGCAGCTGCCGTGGTGTGCAACTGTGACGTTTAATGTCACGTGGCTGTACAATAGGCCTATGTCTTTAAGTTATTTTAAAAAATTAATTTGATACAGAATAAGCTGACAGCATAGCTTGATGTCGGATCTGTGTAGACAAACGTCCGCCCTGGGCAGACTCGTACCGATAACACCGAATATTCGAATACTAATTTAGGCAACGAATGTCCGTAATTTACTATTGAATGTGTCTTCACTACACCCCCCACCCCTCCCCTTCCTCTTCCCCTTCCCCTCCCCCCCTTCCCCTTCGATTCCCCCCCCCCCTTCCCCTTCCCCTCCCTTCCCCT
>JAVFBY010257095.1:0-10584 GCA_034781015.1 Tonicella lineata | reverse complement strand
CTTTCTCAGTTGATCATACAATGGTAGCCAACCTTTGGAGCTAAATCAAGGAACACTACCGTTGCCGGTTGGTTGTTTAATCTTAATCTGAGGTCAGATGACGTCACGTTGACGGTCAATCTATAATCCTGGATTAATCTGATATGAGCGATCAATCCTACCTGAACCACCCATGCAGACCATTCTTCTAATTTAATACAATTTTCTCAGGAATAAAGTTACTTGAGAGCAGCATATCACCTACGAACGAACACCCAGAACTAAGGCTGTGATGTAGGCCTACGCGGAGAGAATTTAATTGATTTAATAAACGAAGAATGAAAAAATATCGTGAATTAATAAAAAATAAAAAAAATAAAAAGGTTTAAATGTATGCTCGCTGGAATTCTATGGCTATTGTCTGTATATACTGTATTAGTGATACATAATGGGCCTGCTTAGATTTATTTTATTGTATACTTAAAGTACGTTATATTAAACATGTAATTTGAGAAAATAGCGCGAGTTACTGTAACATATTCCTACATTATGCATAGCTGTCTATTCCTATAGATAATTGTTTTGTGTATCTTGAACTAGACATAACATTACATTAAAAAGTATGTTCGAAATATTTAAACCTTGATTCAATCCAGATGTCATTAATATTTTAGAGGAAGCCATCATTTATTAGATATATATATAGTCCTTCATATCAAGTCGGCAAAAGATCTATAAATAAGACCAGTGTTTTTTTTTCCCTTTTTTATCTCTTCATTATTTTGATTTAGTTAGAAGAGTGTCACCAGAAATAGAACTGGACCATAATTCCTTTAATCTTTCACCTAAGAAATGTCTATAGTATGAAAGCTCTAGACGTTGGTTCCCTGTGTAATCTCCCAGGCCTGAAGTCTAATTTGAGAGAGCCCATATTTCATGGGACTCCTCTTTGAGTGTTTGACGTTTTGACGCCCCGTAACAGATGCAGTGGAAAGGGGAACTTGATTAAAAGGAACCTCGACTTTTTCCTGCCGTCTGGAAAGTATTTAGATGAAATTCACTAAATTAATTCAGCTATCAGGTAGTGAAGTAACTGAATGCTCTCTGACAACCAAAACTATTATAGGCCTATATATTATCTTGTATGAAGCATGATCTAGTACTTCGATTGTCTCTTGGTCAAATGAATTGTGTGGCAATTTGGAATATGGATTGCCTATCGTGATGCTCGATTAAGCTATTTGTCACTTGAACCGAAAACCTTTTTCCAAAGCAGTTCTGTTACAAATGTGCAGTATAACCCAGAAACAAGTCTATATATAGACGAATCGCGATATATATAATTGTCCTTTTTTGCGTCCATTTATATCTCACGCATCAAAACCTTACATTTACAAAGTTGACGAGTGAATTGTGGGTATGCACGCGGTTGGCTTGGTGTTTTACGCCATGTCCACTGTTGTTTCTCTTGTGATGTCAGATGTCAGTGTCGTTTTAACGGTATCTAGAGAAAACGGGGAAAAACCATATACGCACAGTGGCCGTTTGGCGGACAGCATAAATCTCTACCAGAGTTGTCGTCCGTGCCTCCCTCCTCTTTATACTTCGTCAACGGCTGGGAAAGTAGTCCCGATCTGAATGAAATTTTATATGGCGGCGAATAAAAATTTGACCGAATTAGATAAAAGTATAGCAGAAAACGTTGCTACGGGAGTCAATAGTTCTTGAAAATTGAAGTTTTTGTAGGATTATTATGCGATTCAAAGGACATTTTAACGCAGAACAATTCTATATACGAAAGCCATTGAAAGGAATGATTAAATATTTTTAAAGCATGGCCTTTTATTATGGAAACACATTCACAGTAATCTGGTAAAAAATCCCGAGGAGTTTGCAGAGTCAAAGGGAAGGAAGACGGGGACACTCTGTTATAGGGTTTGGACAGCGCATATAATCGGAAAAAGTTTGTTATTTTGCGCGGTAAATTGAATTTGCTTGGTTATCAATAAGTAAAGTCAATTGCATGCATGTTAACATAAATATGGTTAGGCTATACACACACACGCACACATATATAGGCCTATATATAGGCTATATAAAATTTAGTGGATCCAACCAATATAGGCAACTATAACAATCACATTTTCCCATAAAAAAAAATCATTAAAGCACGTGTTATAATAATTGTCTGTTATAGTCCATTGTTGTTTGTCAAGCCTATGTTTCTGTTCTTATCTTCTTTGAGATATGGTAGGCCTACATACATGATAGAACTAATATACAGTATGCCTATAATAGGCCTACATGCATGTGGTAATTATTTTCTTAAAGAGGCTATACCTCAGAATTTTAGTATAAACTTTAACATAGTTTCGTGAAAATTCATCAATAATCTTCTCAAGACACTGATTCACACTACTTCTGAAAGAAAAAGGTTTTTAAAAAATGCGATATTTCGATGAGTTTTTTCGATATGTACAAAAGACTTTTTAAGGAAGCCTTAGTAGTAAATATTCCCGACAAGAAGAGACAAAATAAGGCCACATCAGGCAGATGGCTTCCATATATGGTGGATTTCACGCTTTTCTCTTTGATGTATGCACGGAGTTATCCGAGTTACGGAGTCGTCTCAGTATGAGGCATTTTGTAACCAATACGTATACCGGTACTATCTAGCTTTTCAACGCAGACTAGAACTTTAATTGGGTCAAATAGGAAACATGTCAAGCTTTCGTGCACTATTTCCAAGGCTGTGAATTCCAATGACGTATACCCTACATATTTTAGGGGAAAACCCCTATTACGGAAAACATATTCCTTGGAAATGTGTGTGAATGTGTAGGCCCTATATAGTTTGACATTATATTTATTATTTTTTGACAATCTTATCACAATTACATTTGATTGTAAAGATTTTAAAACATTGAATTACTCTGCTGTCGGGCGACATCGTCATGCAAGCCCTGTGTATTCTTACAGCAGTAATTCGTCGATTGACGCCCACGCCGCAATCTGTTAAAAATTTACGCATATCACTACATGAAATGTAGCCTCTTTGTGGCCAAGCCGGTTATATACCGGCGAAGGTTTTAATCAAATGCGTATGAGGCAGGCCTCATAAATTTTCGTGCATATATAGGCCCTACATGCATTATCGTAGCGCGGGTCGCTTTGTAGATTTTACAAACTTTATTATTATTTTAATACGGTACATCGCACATTCACGGCGGTGATTTTTTTCTCTGAAAGAATATAATTTGGGCCATTCGAGAAAAATATAGAAAACCCGGTTTTAATTCGTTCAGTCGATATTGCAATCAGAGGTCTTTTAGCTAGACTTCTGATGCAATAAAATGAATCAAGAAATTACGCATGGCCATGAGGCTTTTAATATATTGTATGCATTATATTTTTCAAGAAACCCTAGGCTATATAATAACTTTATAATTGTTAGATCTGTAGGCCTATATGTTTGTCTACTCTTATCGGTGTATAATATAAATTGTTCAAAACTGAATATAGCAGGTACTTCAAGGAATTTACTTCTCTGCAAAACACATTTTGTACGCTCTGGTGCTTGTCTAGGGGTTTCTTCCATTTATTATAAGCCCGCAGGGGGTAAAGATTTGGGTAGCTATTCGTCAACTTCTAGCCCTGTCACTGTGTCGGTTTCTAGGCTTCTCCTGTTACTAAAGGCAAAAAGGACTCGTCCAAATATTAGGGGAGAAAAAGTCTATAATTCAGCTCAACAATCCAGCCAAGCTTAGGTTCTGCTGTGTTATAGTGAATGGTTTACCAGGCTGTTAGTTATAAAAACAGCGAGGAGAAAGTATTATGTGTGCTCACGTATTGCGCTCTTGTTCCGACTTGTGAATTCATTGACAGAGGCTTTACACCCCTACAAGTTCGAACGTCTCCCAGTGAGCCGTCAGCGACATGCGCAGACAGTCGCACGTGTTCATAAACAAATTTTCATGAGAACGGAAGGGTTAAGTTAGTTGGGGGTTGTAGTTGGTACTTATACTCATCTTAACTTCAGTAGCATTAACTACTAAATGAATACTACAGAGCTCAAACCGCTTCTTCTTAACATGGGAACTGAAACTAACAAAGAGGATCGTAACTCACCCGAGTATTTACAACAGCTACTAAAAGACAAGAAGCAAATTCAAGCATTTCCTAATGTCTTCGTACACATGGAACGTCTTTTGGACGACGGTAAGTTGCATAGCACAGCATGTCTAAAAAGTTGGTGAAAAGCACGAATTTAGCACTTATTAACCCGCGTGCCTGCTTTAATCTTAACATGGCAGCCTAGTGGACATTTTAGGGTAATATGTATCTGTCTATGTGTATTACAGAGCGGCGAGGGGGTATGTTGTTTGGCTTTGACTAGTTCACCGAGGCCGCTGTTATGTGGCCTTACTTCCCGGTGTTGTAGCGATCGATTTGTGAAATGCCTCTACATCTGACCGCGGGTTAACACATAGCGATAGATCGCTCACATCGTATGCAACAAGTTTGCTTTAATGGAGAACTATTTCGTTTGTAGGATTTAACACTTCAGTTTTGTTTGTCTCAGTTAGTACCTCTCTTCGTACTACATTCCTTTAGTCAGCCATTTTGAAAAATGACACCCTTCAATGAGCACGGTTTGTTGGCGTACCTTCACAAAACCAGTTAGATGTAGGCCTATACTTTTACATAGGAAGCTAGAGGCGGCTATGCTTGATAAGAGAAGTGCTCTAAAAGTGTAAATCTTTAATAGAAAGCCTTACATTAATAGTGTTTTATTTATTTTAGTTTATTAACAATTAAATAGCACATTTTGATATTGACAGTCACATTACATACATCTACATTTCAGTATTTGACTATATTAGCAGAGCACAGGCTCATCAATGGCTATAAATACACCACCCGTCAGCTGTAAATCTAGAAGACTGCTCACAATAACAAATCTTTGATTCTGTTCCTACATACACAACGTCACAAGTACATTAAAAAACATTGAAAGCTGCCTTTCGTTAATAAAATTAATACCAACTGCATGGTCAAATACAGATGAATTTTTGTACCCTTAACAGGCGCCCAAATTAAGCAAAGAGTCAAAAATGCCCAAATTACAGACACTTTTTTTTGTTAATATTTTAACTATTGTAAAGAGTTTTCAATTTTCTTTGTGCTAAATCTGTTTGCATTTTTTTCTGACCATTTTAAGTGTAGATTATTTTAAATTATGAGAGCTTTTATCATTAAATGCAATTGTGCCCAAATTAAGTCATTAAAAAGGGTGCCCAAATTAAAAAGCTGCATTTGTCCTAGAACTGATAATCTGTAATTATAATAAGCCTACTTTGGTAAATTTAAATATTTTAACACCTCTTAGGCTATTGATACTAGCATTTGTCATTAATCTTTGACTAACAAGATATCCTGCTGGTAAGCTTAAGTATTAAAAATCACCAATATTAAGGGAGTGTCAAGGATTGAAATTTGTATGCAGAACATGCAAGATAAAAAAAATCACATAAATTTGCCATGTAACCTTGTGTTAACTTTACCACTGAAAGACAAACTTAGACAGGTCAGGCAAAATATAATACCCCAACAGTCATGTGAAAGGAGAGTTAATAATGATTGAAACAATTTTTAGATAGTATCCATAACTAATTTACAGATACTCTACAATCTTTTCATTTGTACAAACTGAAACAAATATATTTAAATACTGCATATATTTACATTTTATTACCACTTATGCCTGCCCTTTTCAGTTTTTGATTTCGTTTTGATGTACCCTTGGGTGCTTCCGATTGCAATAGCTATAAGTCATTAAGTGTAGAATATAAAATTGAAATACCACTGAATGTGGCGTAAAACACCAATCAATCATCAGCAGACCACATGCACATGTTTCTGGATTAAGATTGGCCAGGCATAAAAGCAACATTGCTGAACTTGTTGGTAACAATGTTTACAAATAATAAATGACCAAAAAACATACTTTACTTAATGTAAATTGCTGCATGTAAACCTAATTACATGTACCTTTCATGTTGACTACATTGTACACATACAGAGACAGATTTAATTGATTTTAACATACATATGTTGTATTATTAATAATAACAAGTAATAGTTTGACAACTTTATTGAGCTCCTTAATACATATTAATACCCTGTAATACTAAAGAGGCCTGATAATAAAACTAAATATGTGCTCTCCTCCTAGTTTTATTTAGTCAACAATGTTCCCCAGGGCTATTTGTGCTCATCCAACCATATCAGGGGAGAATTTTGTAAACCTAAGCTTAAAGACTTGCACTTCTAGACTAGCATACTATATTACCAGTATATATTTCACTAGAGCAGAACGCCTGAAGTTTTTGACAAGCTAAAGCCTGTCTTAAAAGGCTAGTATAATGGGCTGACTAAGTAATAGTGTGTCTTTGAAGAAAAGAAAAAATACATGCTTTTGTATAAAGTGACTAGTACATGTAAGTATTAAAATGTCCAGGATGAAACAAAAGAGTTCTATTCATGTACTAGACACCCTGCAGAGCAACACAATTAATATTCGTTAATGGTTTACCAGGGCTTGGTAAAACAATCAATAAATGTTTTGGACTACCAATAACTCCACTGGAGGCTATTTATATTGTCTATTAATAATAATAAAAATAGACCTACTAGGCAAATAGATCAATGAGTTACAAATAATTGAATCCACACGAGCTACTTATCAGCAGAAAACACATTGAGATAATACAGATAATACAGTTTATCTCTAATTGAAATAGATAATTTATCAACAAGTGTCAACACTCTACACTATCTACTTGACTTTTATGTCAAAATACTACGAAGATAGTTAGGATAAATATACATCAATTCATTACCAGCATGACTGCATGAGGTACATGTACATTAACAGTTTTATAAGATATATCTTTAAAAAGTTTGTTGAATAAAGTTCTTTGAATAAAACTGGATTTCTAATATAAAACAATTAGAAAGCCTCATATTTAATTTTTGATACTGATGTATGATTGTTCTTCTATAACATACTGAATAAAGTCTTAAAACAATCATATATAATACCCTCACTTAATACATAAATCATCTCCGTTGCAGTTCTTGTTCTGAGGGGTTTTAATGTTACCGAGGCAGTCTTGCTTAATAATTGCTTTTATAGTTATCATGATAATTCATATTTAGAAAATATAGTAGACAGTACTGCCATTGACAAAAAAAAAACCCATACCAACTGCAAGAATATGTGCTCAGAGGAAGATATAAAATTGTTGAGACTTAATTGTCCGTGTTTACACTAAATGATAATCCAATGCAGATGGTATTAATGCATGTAGCACAGTAGCAGTCAATTGCACTTAAATTACAAACAAACATGTATATTAATCTTTTTCTGCATTCTCAGACTGTAAGAATAAGCCATATTTGGCTCCCCTTTTTTCTTGTCTTATGCAAGTGTCATATACATATAGTCTACATGTAGAAAGAAATTGGACCGAGAAAAAAAATTACTTTTACCATTTATCTCTTTCATAAACAAGCATATTAAGTTTGTAAAAACCCAAGAATTTACTTAAGTGTAAAGATAAGGTTTAATGCATACAGCGTTTTTAGTTTATATTCACACTGGGTTTTCTGGACTTCCATTAATATCCAACTGATTTGGCAAGAAGATAATTTTACTTTTTACTTGAGAGGATCTTTTTTTTTCTCTCTTTTTTTTTTTTGCAGCTTGGGTAACCATGTATACAAAACGCAGCCACTTTTTTTTTTAAGCAAGTTTGTTTTTTTGCCAGAAGTGTAATGAATTCCAAGGGAGGGATTCTGGAAGTATAAGATCTAGCTTCAGGGATCCCCAGTAATACAAACTGGTTTGAAAGTGTTTTGTAGATTGCCTTCAATTATAATGTCCAGTAGAGCCTTACATCTGGACACTGAATAGCATACTGACTGCAGAGAGAATAGAGTTCTGAATAGAACCAATGGAATTAAAGTTTCTGTTGTAACACTATCTTTGAGCTACTGTATTTTCACAATATAAAGGAATTGAATCTCACCCCAGGGGTGTTATTGTGGAAGCTGGTTTTAAAGACCGTAGCCCTGAGGAGGAGGGGAAAGGGGCGCTGAATTGACTGCCAGAATGGCATTGTGTGCAGCCAACTGGAGAAGACCAGCTTATTATATTAAACCATTCACTCTCCTGTCAGGGTTGTTTGGTTTATTACCTCTTGTAGTCAATTGCCATGCCTCTTCAAGCAGGCATACATGTACCCATGCATTTTTTTTAAACATTTATGGCTTAGTTGCAATGCTGCTTAAAGTCAAGCTGACCTCACAATGTCATATGTAGTAACATGTACATAGCAATTTATTTTCTAGGTGCCCATTTCTTTTTTTATGTTTCCTCCATGTAAACATTTTTGAATTAGGCAGGGAACTTAAGATTAATTTACTGTAATGTAATAAATAAGCTCATTACAGTGTATGATTTATAAGCTTACTCATAATAAACAATAATTCTTGTTTCTAATTTTGTCTTATTTCAATGTCTTCATATCTAAAGACGCAGTGGCTTTTTTTATTTTTAAAAAATCTGGCAATATTTGGAGTACATGTATCATGCATGTAGGCTTTTGCATAATGCCATTTCTTAATGAGGCGTAAAAAGTAAAGTACATTTAAATTATAACAGGCTGCGGCACACACAATAAATTGAATTAGTAAAAACTCATTTACATGTACATGTAACTTGCATTCTAATCAAAATTATTATTGTTGCATAAGAATATCTGTTTTACAAATCTTTATTAAGAAAAAGAAAACATGCATACAGAACGGTCGGTTAGCTGTTTCATAGATCTGCATAACTACATGAATGATGTAAGTATACATGCACTAATGACTACGTTTTGATGTTAAAAAAATGCTTTATAATCTTAGGAACAAGCATGATAATACATGTAAGCTTAAGCCTTTTTATGATATCTACAGATCAGCTAAACCTCTTTGGTTTTGAATGTTATCTCTTCTGAGCACTGCAGTAGCTAGATGAGGTGTCCAGTGTTGTATCATCTTTGTCTCAAGCCCTATTGGTTTATCAGCAAAGGGAAATTAGATAAATGTTGGGAAGGAGTGTTTTGTCAGCTGAGACTAGTATGAGTTACCTAGCCCAAGTTTACAGTTGCAATTAGTGCTCATAGAAAACACATGTGAAGGTTTTCCTTTGCTAGCCTATCAGACAAGACTCTGTAGGGAATATGACACTCCTCAAAGTTGCCAGGGAAATACATTTAGCTCTGTCACTTTCTTCCCCTGCATGCTATCATTTACTTTTTTTATGCTTGACTGGGTTATGGATCTTCACTTTACTAAAGTTTAGTTTACACTTTAACTTACACAGTAGGCTAGGCCTAGGTAACTGACCCACCATTATTTCAAATGGTGGGCCATAGGGAGTAATGGTAGATAAGCTTTTTGTAGTTAAGCTGTGTATAATTCTTACAAATGTAGTTTAACTTTAGAGCTTTTAAATAGCGAGCAAATAAAACAAAAAACGTAGTTTTGAAGACTTACGTTAACACAATTAATCTACTATGAACATGCGCCAACAACCATATCCCAAATTGTGAATCAAATTGCCGTCTCATGATCTGATGGCTGTTTAACGGCAAACTGACTTGAATCTCGCCTTGACATGTGAGCTCTCGCGAGGCACAGTTAAACGACAGAAGGAGAACAACTTCTACAACGAGTGTTAACCTTGAGTAAATTAGCAACAAATCCGTGAACAGTAGGCAAAAGCCTATCAGACACTGACTGAGTATCATTTTATAAGCTTAATGGTGTACATCTGAGTACATGTACTCCTGTCTTTCACATTTTTAGCAGTTTTTTGATACTTGGAACACAGAGCCAGTACTTTACAAAAACCCAATGTTATGATAGTTGTTATAAAATATTATAAAGTACCGTTCAGTAGATCATCGCTATTGGTGTAAATGTAGAAATTTTTAAAGATTAGTTATTCAAATATTGATGGTAAGGTTAAAAGATTAAATACCCCTGAGCACAGTGTTAAACACCAAGCAATCAGTCCGGTGAAAGCTCATGATGATGGAGTATACTATTGAAGGGAGATAACTTTGATCATAACAGTCTTTTATTCTATCATAAAAAAAATTACTAAGTTCAAACTGTTCAGTTTTACACCAGACATTCCTGTGTACATTTACATCAAGTATAATTTTAAAGTATACTAATGCAGTATAGTAAACTAAGTTTAGTACTTGACTGGCCTAACTTTAGGAAATTCTTGTTTAGTAATAGGAAATGACAAAGCTAAGCTGACTTATCAAGAAAGACCATATGGCGATATAGATTGACACTTGCAGTTTTAGTATTACTGGCAAGGCCAATTTCCGCTGATATTAACTATTATGAGAACAACATGTGGAGTTAACAAAGATACCTTTTTAAGCAATGTTAATTTTTAGCTTATTAAAAGCATTGTATGATGACTTTCTTTATAAATCAGGAGGGGGGAACAGGGAACATGTACATGTAATTGTT
>JAVFBY010256984.1:0-10584 GCA_034781015.1 Tonicella lineata | reverse complement strand
ATGTGTAAATGTATATACAAGTCCATGGCCCTCCACATTTAAATGATATTTACAATGTCATTATGATTCCTGTGAAAGTCTAAAAGATCATCGCGTGAACCTAGAACGATGAATTCAGTAGAGGACACACCCCTATAACTGGTTCGGGAGGAAATGTTTCTCGAACGCTGTCTGTCCATACCACGGCCTTGTTCCACAGTTCACATTGAAGGGCCAGTCACAGACGGTTAGTTCAGTGTTCCAGACAGTGCCCACGGGACAGTCAAAATGGTAGGGTATTGACCAGCTACAGATGTAAAACTGGCCACAATTAATGGCGTCTGGATAGAAGCCGAATATCGTCGGGCACGTGAAAACTGAAAGTAGAAAGAGCACATGGCAAGCATTTGTAACCAAAACGAGGTACTCTCTAAAATATTTGACAGGGTACAGAATTATTTTAATAAGTTGGTTTACCCAATTTAATTCATCAGAATTAGGTTTAGATTTAGATCAGGAGATATAACTTAATACTTTGAGGCTGATCTGGACATTTGGATCAGTATAAGTAAAGATTGTTGCAGTTCTATTAAAGTACTAGTCGACCATGGTCACTTGTAAGAGAAGGTTTGTAAATAAAAAAACAAAAACAAAATGTTTATATTTTAATTTTTTTTTAATTTCTTTTTAATTTTAATACTAAGACTTTGTAAATTTGAAATCTTTCCCTTTCAATTTAAATGAACATTGTCGTCGGAGCAATTGTCGCGGAGCAATTGTCTCCGAAGTAATTGTCGCCGGAGCAATTGTCGTGGATTCAAATGAACAAGCCGAGTTAATGATCTCCACGATATGGCAGCCGGTTCACACAACCCAAACAAGTAGAATCGTTATTTATGCCGTTCTCTCATTTGCTGATTCTCTTTATTTCGATTATGTGGACCGGCTGCCGTATCATGGAGATCCCTAATTCGGCTTGCTCCGGAAGGAGAAGTTTTCAAATCCAAGTCTTAGAGTTGAAGTTTGCCTGTTAGTGAATATGAAATGTGATATTTGTGTAACGGGGAATGCCCAGGAAAATGGTGTAGTTTGCATACGTACAATCTGGACGTTGGAAAGGCGATGGGGTGAGAGAAATAAAACCAGCCATTTGTTTGGAAAAGTCGCTTAGAGTGAGTGCGTGAGTGTGAAATTTGTGTTTCTGTTTCATAACAAGTGGTACTATTGTACACTATAAAGGGTCTATTTTTGTATTTCTCTATAAACACCAGTAATTTAAATATGATGATAAACACTAAGAGAGAGGAATACAAAAATATATATCCATCTTCATATGAAAGAGGAAATCGAGTTGTTTTTAAAACAGGTCTTACATTTTTGTGTGTTTCTTAGTTTTCTGCTGACGGTCACTTTGGTCAGAAATATATATGGTTAACAGTAAATGCCATATTAATTTTAGTAATATTAATAGGCATTTTATTTTTATATATACATTTATATTTTCTGCAACATTTCTTTCTTTACATTTTTCCACAGTTAAATTTGGAGAGATTTTGGTCGCTTTTCTGTGAAAGTAATGTTTGTCTGCAGCATGGCGTAAAAAGTTCACCATATATTTTTCTGGCAAAGTTAACGTTTAACGGAAAACTAAGAAGCCTACAAAACAAAATGAACACCAGTTTTGCACAGAACTTGATTTGCTCTTTCATATGATTCAAAAGTTGATTTTTTCTTAAACTTCTTTTCTTCTCTTTTAACTATACAAGCATCGTTATTTACATTTTTAAAAGATTTTGGAAAAATCATTGTTGCAAATAATAAATTATACCTAAAGACTCTGGTCAATCATTAAAATACAAATGAACATTGTATTTACTTCAAAGAGCGTCATTGTCGTTTAAATAGGTTTACCCAAGACTGTTATACTTACATCCAAAGTTATCGTCGCTATTTTGTCCCGGGGCTACAATGTCCTTTGACTCTTCTTGTGTTATTTCGTTGCCATAATCTCCTATGTCGCTTCGGTCCGAATCTCGACTATTTTGCACTGGTACTATTTTTTCTCGCAAAGTAGGCTTTTGTGATTCAGTGTCGGTCAAAGAGTTTTCCAATGAAGTGTCTTCTTTTAGAATTGGGACTGAGTTTGTTGTGAATGTTGGTACCGTTGATTTCGCTTTTGTAGAATGTGTTGATGAAGTTGTTGTTGCTGTTGTTGTTGTCGTTGTTGACGGTGATTTAGAAATAGTGGTTGAGGAATTTCGGGGCAAATGTTTTGTTGTTATTTTCGTTATATTTCTTGTTTGCGATTCCGATGACAAAGTTTTGTTTAGAGGTTTTGAATGCTTGTTAGATATCGTTGTTTTTACAGTGACATTGTGAGTAGATTCAGTTATATGGCTTAGAGTCGTAGTTGGCAATGTTGTTGTTGTTGTTGTTTCGTTTGTAGACAGAGTAGTAGTGTTAATGCCATTAAGTACTGTTTCATTCAAAGTAACCGTTCTTGTTTTTACTGTTGTTGTCAAACCTTTTAACGTTATTTTGGTACTTGGAACGTTTGTCTCCTTTGTAGTTGAAACATGGGTTCTGTTGTTGGCGGGTGAAGCACTTTTGGTAAATTCTAAAATTTGACTGATATTGAGAGAGGTAAATATTGGCTTAACTGATTTAGAATGGGATGATTTGTTAATGGTTTCATTCTGTTTTGTTTCGTTGGATCTGATAGTTTCACTCGCATTAACAGTGTTATGAGTAGAGTTTGGTTTTGTAGTTTTTGATGTCTTAGGTGCTTGGCTGGATATTTTCGGTGATTTTGGTGCTTGTGTGAATGGTTTCGATGTCTTAGTTGCTTGGCTAGATGTTTTAGGTGTTTTAGTTGTTTGGCTGGATGTCTTGGAGACTGGTTTAGTGGTCAAGTAAGGTGATTTCCGTGAAGCGATGGTTGAACGAGAAGTCATGCTTGGACTGGCGGTTACAGTTACACTCATTGTCTTGTTGCTTGCTTTGTTCTTTCCATCTGTAGTTTTTATGTTGTTGTTGTTTCTTGTTGTCGATTTTGAAGAAGGGACATGTACAGTTGGGGCATCAGTTGTGGATTGTTTGCGTTTTGTGACGGTGGTGATTTTTGTTGTGGTACTGTTAAATGTTGAAGATTTCTGTTCGTGTGTTGTTGGTTTGCTTGTAGTATTTGTGGTTTCTTGTGTCTTGGTTGAACTATTTCCTGACGTCTGATTTGTGGTCGTTCTGTTATCAGACTCAACAAGTGTTAAAATCTCTCGGCTTAAGTCCTCGCTGGTTATTTTGCCTCCTTTGAGCAATTCTTGTGAGCTCTTTTCGATCTGAGGCCACTTTTCTCGGATAAGCCAGTGTAGCGGGGTAGTAAATCCTGGTCTGGACTGGCTGGATGTTGGCAGACTAGGCTTTTGATCAGACCGGCCATAGTAAGATTCGTCCGGGCGCCTTGGTCTCTGCGTACCGGGGAGTTCAGTGAAGCTATTCTCGCTCTCCAGTGTAACGTATGTAGAGGACCCAGTAGTCTGGGGAAACTTGTCTGTCTTTGTCCTTTTAGTTGTCCGTATTTTAGTTGTGGTACGTTGTGTTTGACTGCGAGTAGGGGTTTCTTGTCTTGAAGAGTTCGTATTCCTCATTGATGTTTGTTTATCTTGTGTTAACTTTGATTTGTTTTTAACATGTCTTGACTCCGACTCGAAACCGTTTTCCCCGTTTATAGAATCGTGGCTATTAATAACCAGCTGTTGTTTCTCAAGAAGTTTTCCTTTCATACCATCTTTCCTGTCAAGTTCTTCGATAGGTTTGAAATCGTTTTCCAGCATTTCTGAATTTGGGAAAGCGGACCTAGTGGCATGATCCACGTCTGGGACAACCGTCTCTGTAACTTTAAACAAACAAAGCCCAAATAAATGGTGAGAAATATTAGTATGTTACAATATAAATTTTAAACAATTGTATTGAGAATCCGTTGGTAAATTGAAATGCACATAGGCATAAGATACACCTTAAACGATCGTTTCTACAAGTTGAGATCAAAGTTTAGTTTGAACTAGAAAAATATCGGTATATTCTATCGGATATCGTAATTTGTCGTTTAGTCTACTCCGTTTTAGAACTTCAACTCAATCGCTGCTAACTGTCTGGGCATATACGGAGGTTTTAATCAATAGTGTCTGGGGTGTCTCTTTTAAGTCACAGTGTCAACTGTTAACGAACCTGCTACCTCAAATTATGCTGTAAATATTTCTAAACCACAAATATTTGTACTATAAGAACTATTTATATATCACGATTGTTTCTCTAATAGATAAGTTTCCAATTATGGTACCTTTAGACATACGGGTAGCCAGCATATTGTAGCCTAGCCGACATTGAATGGGAGATAAAACACAAGACTGTGGTTAAGGATCGTATAGCAGTAAAACAACAGAATCGACCAGTCACGCCTTAGAATTTCCACAAAATATATCCTTGATGCAAATATTCGTTGCGTTAAGTTATGGAGTATCTATTAGAGGTAAACATGTTAAAGATTATATCTAGTCTATGTGAGGATGAAACCAAATCACATGTGCCAAAAGATACACGAAACCTGCTGAGTAAAGGTCGCTTGTGACTACATTTTGGGGTATTGGCCAACCTTAGTAAATACTTTAGCATTAAGGACAATATCTTATAATTTAAAAAAAAAACAGACAATAAATGAGGATTAGCATGTTGATTAACATCAGCCTAACACATTCAATCTAACCTGAGTTTTGGGGCCAAAGAAGCATGGCTTGAGACCCGTAAAGAGACAGCTCGAGCGTTTTTTTGCTTAGTTTCCATAAAAGGCGCTGTTTCTGTGTTTATAAATTATATTGTCGTATATATATATATGTAGATCCGCTATCTATTGATTTAGCCTAGGCGAATCCCTTTGCCGGAAGTGACACCCAGTTTACAAATCTACAAATACTTTCTGATTCGGACAAACACAGAAATCAAATAGCACACATAGATTTATAAGTGTGTCAAACGAAAGATTTTCGCGAGCATATTCAGACATATCTCTGTAAGTTCACACAAGGAGATCATCACGGACGGAGATGATTTAAATTTGCCAAATCTCACTTCAAACAACCCGTCAGCTATATTAGAAGATCGAGTCGGGCTTTGTATTAACATATCTTTAGGGAAAAAGCAACATTTGAACAAAGACATCCTGAAATTTTGACCAAATTGCAATTTTAGAAATGTCCATTCAGATAGAAGGACCTACATATTGATGGCTATAGCTAGTAAGTTCTTTAGATCGAGCGGGTGCTCATGCGATCACACTCAAAGGGTGCCAGATACTATTCCAGTGGGTGAAAAGATTATCGGGGGAATCCTCCATGTCCCCAGTTACCAGTCCACAAATACATGTTAGAATAAGGTGCACTAAGAAAGGTTTGTAATTGTACATTTAAATTCTATGTAAATGGAGACAAAATACAGTTGAAACCAGTGTAAATGGAGACAAAATACAGTTGAAACCAGTGTCAATGGAGACTAAATACATTGAAACCAGTGTCAATGGCGTCATAATACAGCTTATTTAACTGTAAATCTGCAACTTTTTTTTACAGTGTGCGCAAACGGCTTTTCTAGCACTTTATCGCGTCACTAGTCGTCTACAGAACCCAGGAAGACGTGTTAAGATAGCAAGTCTATGGATCACGTGCTGTTCTCCTTAAAAATATAATAAAAAGCTAATAGCGCACCTTAATTAGGCCTATACATGTTAAGGGATAGGAAAGTAGATGACCCAGAGGACATGAAGAATGAACCGATTTTAAGGTTGGCTTTTTGATAAGCAAAAGCATGTGAGGGATGACTTAGAGACAACATTTGGTAGTTTGACTCACATAACAAGATTTGGTAGTTTGAATCACATAACAAGATTTGGTAGTTTGACTCACATAACAAGATTTGGAAGTTTGACTCACATAACAAGATTTGGATTTTGACTAACATAACAAAATTTGTTAGTTTGACTCACATAACAAGATTTGGTAGTTTGACTCACATAACAAGATTTGGTAGTTTGACTCACATAACAAGATTTGGATTTTGACTAACATAACAAGATTTGATAGTTTGACTGACATAACAAGATTTGGTAGTTTGACTCACATAACAAAATTTGGTAGTTTGACTCACATAACAAGATTTGGATTTTGACTAACATAGCAAGATTTGGTAGTTTGACTCACATAACAAGATTTGGTAGTTTTGACTCACATAACAAGATTTGGATTTTGACTAACATAGCAAGATTTGGTAGTTTGACTCACATAATTTATCATCTACAAGACACAAAATGTTAAGAACAATTACTCCCAAGCTTGGTCTTTCAGGGATTTAACACCATACCCATTTTAAGAGGTAACGCGTGAAAATGCACCTAACTTATTTAAGTAAGAGCATAATATGCTTGTGGCTCTCACCATCAAGATCAGAAAAAAGTATCAGGCGAAGGTTATATTTCAACACTGTTCAATGTCTGTTCTGTCTGATTTTATTTCCCCATCTTCAAGAGGGGCTGTTTCCCTTTTGAACAAAAATGATCCCTTTATATTCACTTTGTTTTATAAAACTCGTTAATTCAAGTCAGAGGGGGGCGAAAGTTATTCCAGCTTTAAACAGTGGAGCCAGCTATAATACGAATATTTACAACTGCTGTAACCAAGAGGAAAGTCGTTAGTGATTATTAGCACTAACCTATCAATGGCTAACATGCGGAGTGTCAATGCTTCTATTTGTGCAATAATATGATAACTTCGTTTTTTCTATTTACGAAATGAATACTCTAATATCCGAAAGTAATGTATTTTGATAAATTCAAAACAAACGAATTCATTGAAGATGTGACGATATGAGACTGGTATGGGGTTAGTTTCAATACGTCCATTGTCTCCCAAAAACTAGACACTCGTAGCTTTGTTCCGTATTGTCAGCTCGGTACATTCTCAATGGGATGCATCAGCTGAGACAGTTACAGATAGAGACAGGCTCTATGGCCGTTATTTTCGATGAAGCTTCTAGAATCGGAGACAGAACTCACATTTTAGCTTCGTTAGCCAGCTTTTGTCATAACTGATATTTTTTCCCTTTTAAAAAGAGTTCTTTAGAAAATCCTTTTAAAAAGGAAGCAAAACCGCGAATAAATGGAGTCTCCGTTAACTTTTTATCCTATAACCCAGGCATCTGTCCACCAGTAGATTATAAGATTAACTTTTGGAATTGACAACTTCTGACATCTTTGAGCAGAGCACGGTGTGAGGATTGTATAATAGCTGTAATCATAACGCCCTATGTTATGACATGTCTTTTAACACACTCCAAGGGTGTGTTTTTGTTCCGCAGAGGAATGGCAAACTATTCTTTTAAATTCTTTACTTCGCATTGTCGTTTATGCTGAACTTTTCTTGGTTCATTGTTTGTGGTAACTTAACATTTATTTATTTAATAATATCTTTTCAAATCCCATTTAGGTGACCTCTGGAAAAAACACAACGTGACGTCAAAGATAACACGTTGACTGGCTGACTGTAGATTACAAGTGACGCGAGAAAGTGTGTGAATAGCCGATCTTGTCCCTAACTCCCAGATCATTAAACATATCAGTCAATGTAGTAAGTAACATGTTATATTTAGGTTATCATTGTAATGGAAATTTAAGGGTAAGCTTATAGTTTATGGATGTACCCCTTCGTGTGATTCACAAGGGCTGTGTTCGCGCGACTTCCCCGGGTCACCCTCGACTCGCCGAATTGTCCCGCTGTAATATAGGTGAAACACCCCTGACTACGGCCTTAAACACCAAGTAATTAATCAATCAGACGAGGTGGGGTTTGTTTGTTTTTTTTACTTTGCCATTCATTAGCAAACTCAGTTTTAATTCGAGTGTAAATATCAACCCTCCACGTGACTAACACGTCACGTTCAGGGCACCCTCGACTGACCCTGTTCTGGGTTGACCTTTACACCCGAATTGTCACTAGGATTTGCTAATGAATGTCAATCAAATGCAAAAAAACCCACCTCGACTGATTAATTTATTTCTTGGTGTTAAAGGCCTTAGTCTGAAGTATTTCACATATATTACGACGGAAAAATTCGGTTCAATCGGGGGTGCCCCGGGAAAGTCGCGCGAACACAGCCAAGATAATGACATGCCGGACCAATCTATACCAGAGTTGTCGTTCGTGTCTTTCTCTTTTAATCTCTGTAAACGTCTGGTCATTTTACAATATTATTGTATAAACGTATTTCTATAATAAAGGCCTTGTTTTAAAACAATTTAGTCGTTCGTTTTGATAGGTGCCATTGTTATGCGATAAAATTGTCTTTGAACGGCAAATCTGTGATAAGTAACTTATTAAACTTCTTTAATAAAAAAAAGTCTTCCACATGTATAAACTTATTTAAAACATAACCCTATTTTTATATTATTTTATACAATTTGCATAATCAATCACTTTTGTTTGCTTAATTTCATAATTGTTTTATTCCGTTTCAATATAATCTATGTTATATGTTACCTGTAAGTGGGCTTCATGCCTGTTGGACCCCGAGATCAATAAATAAATAAACAAACTGCTTCTCGCGTCCGTTTACCAGTATTATTTCAGATAATATCTAGTTACTATTTACAAAATAGTGACATGTCAACATCCTAATCCATCTTTTTTTTTTCTCAACAACATCAATTAAACTATTATTTCTGAATATGATGAGACCTGGAATACTACTGAAGTGGTTTAAAAAATAAACGTATATATAAATATAACTCCCCGGTGGAGGCATGTCACATTTTCTTTCTCTGCATTTATAAAAATATAAATATAACTCCAAGATGTTTATGTGAATTCGATATACTAATCGATTCGCCACATAAAGACGTGGAGATGTTTAAGGGTTGTTTCCATCTGGGAAACAGCATAGCTTTAGTTTTGGAAGCATTGACTGAAACAATCCATTGTTTTGCCCAAGATTCGATCAATGTTAGATCATTAGCAAGCGATTCAGCTATGAGGTCGTGCGATGTATTGTTGGCTGTTATGTATGGTAAATCGTTAATATAAAGTAAAAAGAGGAGTGGCCCAAGGACGGAACCCTGGGGCACACTCGCGTTAATATCAAGATGCTGGAACCGACAGCCATTCAAAACAACCCTTTGTTGTCTATTGGAAAGATAACTTTCGAACCAGTCCAACAGTTTGCCATTTATACCATAGAAATATAACTTAGCAAGGGGATCTCGATGCTACACCCGATCAAAAGCTTTGGAAATGTGAAAGAATATACAGAACACCTCCTTGTCTTGACCAAGCGCCAGGGCTATATCAAAATATAAATCCAAAAGTTGATCAGAAGTTGAGGTATTGGACAGAAATCCAATATTAGTATTAGGTTATATCACCACTCAGAAAAGTAAACACCGCCTTAAAGACGACTCTCTCGAATATTTTACTTACTCAACTTATTAGAGATATTGGACGGTAGTTACTAGCCAAAGAAGGATCTTTGCTTTCAAATACGGGCGTAACATTAGCGATTTTCCACCCATCTAGGAATATTTGATAAGGAGTGAGACATTAAAGAGCCGAGATAGGACAGGTGCAAGTCCAAACGGTGCTTCATAGAGGACTTTCGAACTTTATTACCTATTTTGGGGTACACTAGTGTTATTTTGTTATTACCGGCATTGGGATACACCGATGCTTTTAAATACGGGAGTAACATTAGCGAGTTCCAGTTATCAGGGGATATTCCGGTTAATAGGAGACATTAAACAGTCGAGATAGGACAGGTGCAAATTCAAACCGTGCTTCATAGAGGACTTTCGAGCTGATGTTACTTTATTACCTATTTTAGGTAACACTGATGTTATTTTGTTATTACCTGCGTTGGGATACACCGATGTTATCTTTTCGAACGGTATTTCAGTGGGTAAAGTGGAATATTCTTGTAGCTCGTCCAAGTTTGCTGTCATATTCTCCTGAGACTGAACGACAACAGTGGCAAAATGTAGGAGATCAGCGACTGTAGCGAACTTTGCCTGTGGATCAGCTGCCACACTCTGACATAGCAAGGGTAAGTTTAACTGGGACAGTAAAGAAATAGCAGCCTTCAGCGTCTCCGTTTTCTCTGAAAAGATAAGAATGTGTGCATAAGTAGATTTGCCTGTTTAAGTAAGGTTTTACGCCATTCTGAAAAAATAAAGGGATTGCCTATTATTTTTGGATGCGGTTTGGTCGGAAATTCTTTTTTATTTGCAGTTATCTGATCGTTTGAAGGTAAAATTGTGCATTCTATAACACAGCACCATTTTGTTTAGGAAAATAAAAGCCCAATTCGAACATTTTTAGCCTGTTTCTGAACAAACTTCTATTCACCCCTGGGTACTGAAATTGAGAAAGTCAGTATAGTATCATCGAAAAGCATTTAAATCAGACGGCTTCATGTTTTTGTTTCAGGTTTGTGTGTGTGGGGAGGGGGTGGGGGTAGGGGGGGGGGGGGGGGAGAGAGGAGAACACGAGAGTTAAAAATATGGGTTATATAAACTTT
>JAVFBY010256873.1:0-10584 GCA_034781015.1 Tonicella lineata | reverse complement strand
AGATTGTGTAGTAAACGATTTGGCCAACGTAGTAATCTTCGAGCGCATTATCAAACGCATACGAACGAAAAGCCATATCCTTGTGGTGTGTGTCATAAAAGATTTAAGCGAAGCGAACATTTGAAAATTCACCAACGGACCCATACAGATGAAAGACCATATCCATGTAGATTGTGTAGTAAACAATTTTATCGTCATAATGATCTTCGTGTGCATTATCTAACACACACGAATGAAAGGCCATTTCCTTGTGATATATGTCATAAGAGATTTAAACGAAATTATCACTTGAAATTACATGAACAGACCCATTCTGGCGAAAGACCGTGGTCATGTAGATTATGCTGCAAACGATTTGGACAACAGAGCTCTCTTATAAAACATTATCAAACGCATACCAACGAAAGGCCATATTCGTGTGATAGATGTGATTACAGATGTAAAAGAAGTTCTCACTTGAAAAAACACCAACTGACCCACATTGGCCAAAAAACACATCCATGCAGATTGTGTGGCGAACAATTTGATCATAAGACTCTTCTCCGATCACATTACCAAAAGCACACGCAGTTTTCTTGTGATATATGTGGAAAAGGATTCGCAACTATAGGTAGTCTCAGAAGGCATAAGTCAATCAACCATAACATATAAGAAGGATATTTGATGTCAACCTCTCAAACTATAACTAATTAACCTAACGTGCGACAGAAGATCAGTAGACATAAACGTGAAAATACAAATATAAACATTAATTTTAGTCGCCTTTTTATACATGTACGTAGTTATGTACATTTTACACACTATCGGGTTTGTAAAAACTTAGCCAATGTGCACTGTGGATCATTATGCCGGTATTCTCTTTCTCGCCTTGTTTTGTTGGCTACGTTTTATGTACTTCACCTCTATAATTATGTGAACAAAGAAAATCAATTGAAATGCATCCTGTCTTTTTTCGGAAATAATTTCAATTCAAATCGTTAAATGCGGTAATGTTTGTGTCAATGTCAAATCTACTGTAATTGTTTTTAATTTTGAAGAAATATATGAGAATAATTAAAACCGTTTTAGTTCGTTGTTTTTGAAAATGATCTGCAAAATGTTGCGTTTATTAGTACAAACATCTTATTGTCCAAAGCACATCCAATATGATGGTAGGCCTAGATCTCTCCAAAATATGGGGTTGTTACCTGTTAGTGTAAAATATAACGCGCTGCTTAGTTTCGATTTAGAATTCAGTAATTTTTAATTATACAAAAACATTACTAACGATCTTAAATGCTGAATTAACTTATACATGTACGTATGAAAAAAAGGTTTTAATATACTAGTCTTATTATTTTTAGTTTTTAACAAATAAACGCTTATATTTAATTAGTTTCACATATACCGAACACCGATGTTGGGCTTTTATAATTCGTATATAGGCAACTGGAATCGGGAAAGTTTGATATTGGGATGTAATAGAATATCAGTTGGCAGCAACGAATTCATTTTCTGATTATGAGTGGTCACAGCGGGGTGTCGTGGACAAAAGTTCACTAGGCTGATATTCACATTCAGCTCTGTTTTTGTTTGATTTTTATAATTTCTATAGACTGTTATATAACTATTAAATCAATCGTTGAATGAATATCGAAATCCGTAATGGTGTAATTTCTTTAGGAGAATAGAGTGAGTTATTGTGTCAAATGCTTTAGACAAGTCAATAAAAGTAATGCTAGTGAAATTCTTTTTCATTTTTTAGATACTCATAAAGTACACTAGTTGCATGGAGAGTCCTATAATTTGGTCTAAATCTAAATTGTTCATTCGACAATATATCATTATCATCTAGGAAAGTAGTGAGCATGTTATCACAAAGCTTTTCAAGTATTTTACTCAGACAAGGTAGCACATAAATAGGGCGGTAGTTTTCAACACATGTCTGTTCACCAGATTTAAAAATTTCAGTAATTCTGTTTTTTTTAAAGAGTTCCATTTGTTTATTACTAGTATATGTGCAAGCGGTTGCGACAAACAAGATACCATTTTAATGTCCGATATCAGAATCCCATCTACACAAGGTGATGAAGATTTTAGGTTATTACCGCTAAGACACAGCTTCAATATAATAATAAATTAGATACTATAACCTATCCACTAATGTAAGATAATATACGACTTATAATAATATAAGAGATAATATTATTATCTCTAAGATTTTTAAACCGAAACGTTGAGTTAAAATGAATCTTTCTCCGGAGTTTTACTATGCTAGACAGGGTAAAATAACTAGAAAACACATCAAAAATTCTCTTCGAAGCCCGTTGGTTTCGGAAAGGTGCCTTTATATGTGCCAAGACTTGTTCACTCAAGGCTTGTTTTCCCAGAATTTTTTTTGCATAGTAAGCTGATATTTTCTAGGGAAACGTTAACCACTATCGTCCCGGTATCAAGTCAAATCGTCCAAAGGCAATGGAGGTATTAATACTTCCATGCACAGTCCAACTCTCCCACAGCCATACACTCGTTCACACACTTTTCTAAACATATAGACAGTCGGGACGTAGCTGCACAGCCTCTTTGATGTTCAGTCAATAACATAACCAGTAAACGCCTCTAAAATATATGTTAGATCCAATCCACGGTGATTGATTACGGTCATTTGTATCTACAACGGCTTCACTGATCAGTGTGATCAATGTGTTAATTTGCCCGTTTAATGTATTTAGGTTAACAAAAAAGTCACGTAGATACGGAACTACAAAGCTACATTAGTTGTGCCAGAAAAAACGTATATCGTGATCAGTCAAGTGATCGCTATTGACCGAATGTAAACAACATACCGATCCCTAAGTCTTTTTGTCTTAAACATGTCAATTGGAGTTAAAAATTGCATTTGCAGTCATTTTTTTGCTTCAATCATTCATTTGTTTACCATTAACATCAATATAATTTTTTTGTAAAATTTATTTGTAGGCTGTTATTGCAATTATATTTAAAATCTACTTTTATATCACATTGATAGCAATAATTTATAAATATCTTACAATTAATAAACATTATCTGTTTGTTTTACAGATTACAAATGGCCGAAATTGTACTTTTAATTATTTTATGTATGTATTTGACTTGTCATTGTAATGAATTGTTAAAAATATATTTTACATATACATGTAATTACATTTCTGACCTGATTATCAATTTCCTTAAAAAAGAAAGGTTCTATACATTGTCATTTCAAGGCTGTTATTGTTTTTAAATTTATATATTTCGCCCTTGGCTCATATACACCCTGGGTAGTTACCGTACGTGGTGTATGCGATGTATTTATTGCGCAGTGACCAAAAGCCAAATAATCGCTGTTGACATATGCTATTTCTCGCCTCCGGCTAAGGTCCCTTTGTTCTTCAAATAATATATACGTATCCAGGTGTTCACGCGAAATTCATATTTTGATTAGCTACCCAAGCCGTCAACTGTTTCGGCATCTGTGGTGTGTTAGACAATGGATATGACACATAACACATAAGTTAATCTACAGTGTAAGCTGTCAAACTTGTCCAACTCCCACTCATGTATAAAGATAGGCTACATAAGCGGGTATATATATCATCTAGGAAGCAGTTGACAATTCAGGCTTGTATTTAATCATATTTACAAATAAATGGTTTTACTACACTGATTCAAGAGGCGATATAATAATTCCAAAGGTTAAGGTATGATACTTGCTACTAGGGGCCTATATTATTTTAAAAAATTAAGATATTTTAACAAATGTCTAGAAAATGAATTGTTTGATTTTGCTTGTTGTGTTATAGATTTGTATGATTGTTTGATACCTACTTATAACCCAAAGTGTCAGATATTACTGTCAACAGGCCATTTCATCTTAATCTTATTTTGTCACAAACAGTACAGGATGTAGACTAACTTCAGTCCAGTTTATTAAAATCCAGACGATTTACGTTTCTTCGTTACAACCGGATCTGTGAAATACTTACACTGGTTTATACCTTAAACTCTCCCTACATGACCACCTATCTTAGTTATATAACGTCTTTTGTGTTTTTCAAGCTAAAATTATTCGTTTTAACATTTATTTTGAAAAACGTTAATTCGTGTGAGAATCGGAACCAATAAAGCATAGGAAGTGACGTTCACAATTATAAAGAAAGTAGGTGATTGTTAGTACTTCTCCTGGTTGAGGCATCTACATCGACAAGGAAACAACATAGCAAGGATAAAACGTGCAGAGAGGATACACGAAATTCCAAACATATCAGTTTGTTTAAGCGTAGGTTGTTTCAAAGAAGTAAGATCTGAAATGACTATTCTATTCAAACTAGTAACAGCATTCAGAAATCTGCTCGAGAGAGTTGCAAATTGTACCTAGGACGTGGAACTCTTCAACAACATGTATCTAACACTCACAAACACTGTTTAAAGAAATTGACAAAGCAGCCTAAACAACTTGTTCTCCTCCGACCAAGGAAATTTTGGTTTAACATTCTGTAATATGCTGCCTTGACATGTTATAGAAATTAAAACAGTTAAAATGGCTCATGTGTCTAATATTGTATATATTAAAACTGCGTACATGTTCCTGGAAATGTTTGCAAAATGAAACTATAATATACATCTATTAAAATTACTGTTTATAAAGAAATACATCCTAACAAATCATTTGGAAATTTTTTACCAAAATAAGGTTTTAGTTAAAGCTTCATTCACAATTGAAAGATACTGTATACATGTAAATTTTCTCTAAAACATTAATTCATCTATTTCATTAAACATTTTGTTTATCTTTTAAAAGTATGATATTTTTGTTTTGCATACGCATAATTGATTTTGAAAATTCAAATATAGATGTATTTTTCTTTCAGTTACGATTCAACAAAAATATCGTATTTAGAGGCAAGGCAATTGGAAATATTTGATCCACGGGACTAAAATATAGAATGGAGCTGGGGACATATGGTCATTTAAAGTTTAAGCAGCCCGTAGTGAGATTGGCAAGAATTCATAACTTTATAATAACAAGTAATGTGGCTTTCGTGTGCAACGACTGTGGGAAGCTGTTCCCATGTAGGAGCCAACTTCTAAAACATAGTTTACAGCACAGCAATGAGAACCCAAACATTTTTAAAATTAGCGAAAAAAGATCTACCTCGAAGACGGCGTTGAAACGAGTTCGAGATCAAACAACTCTTCAACCACATAACCAATGCCAGGCAAACGAGAATCCATATTCATGCGGTATATGTGATAAGAGATTTAGGAGTAAGCAAGGATTACAAATCCACCAAGCGACCCATTCAGACGAAAGGCCACACATATGCAGATTGTGTAGTAAACGATTTGGCCAACGTAGTAATCTTCGAGCGCATTATCAAACGCATACGAACGAAAAGCCATATCCTTGTGGTGTGTGTCATAAAAGATTTAAGCGAAGCGAACATTTGAAAATTCACCAACGGACCCATACAGATGAAAGACCATATCCATGTAGATTGTGTAGTAAACAATTTTATCGTCATAATGATCTTCGTGTGCATTATCTAACACACACGAATGAAAGGCCATTTCCTTGTGATATATGTCATAAGAGATTTAAACGAAATTATCACTTGAAATTACATGAACAGACCCATTCTGGCGAAAGACCGTGGTCATGTAGATTATGCTGCAAACGATTTGGACAACAGAGCTCTCTTATAAAACATTATCAAACGCATACCAACGAAAGGCCATATTCGTGTGATAGATGTGATTACAGATGTAAAAGAAGTTCTCACTTGAAAAAACACCAACTGACCCACATTGGCCAAAAAACACATCCATGCAGATTGTGTGGCGAACAATTTGATCATAAGACTCTTCTCCGATCACATTACCAAAAGCACACGCAGTTTTCTTGTGATATATGTGGAAAAGGATTCGCAACTATAGGTAGTCTCAGAAGGCATAAGTCAATCAACCATAACATATAAGAAGGATATTTGATGTCAACCTCTCAAACTATAACTAATTAACCTAACGTGCGACAGAAGATCAGTAGACATAAACGTGAAAATACAAATATAAACATTAATTTTAGTCGCCTTTTTATACATGTACGTAGTTATGTACATTTTACACACTATCGGGTTTGTAAAAACTTAGCCAATGTGCACTGTGGATCATTATGCCGGTATTCTCTTTCTCGCCTTGTTTTGTTGGCTACGTTTTATGTACTTCACCTCTATAATTATGTGAACAAAGAAAATCAATTGAAATGCATCCTGTCTTTTTTCGGAAATAATTTCAATTCAAATCGT
This sequence comes from Tonicella lineata, assembly GCA_034781015.1. Classification (NCBI taxonomy): domain Eukaryota; kingdom Metazoa; phylum Mollusca; class Polyplacophora; order Chitonida; family Mopaliidae; genus Tonicella; species Tonicella lineata. The sequence goes on along the minus strand of JAVFBY010256873.1, from coordinate 4,282 downwards.
TAAATGCGGTAATGTTTGTGTCAATGTCAAATCTACTGTAATTGTTTTTAATTTTGAAGAAATATATGAGAATAATTAAAACCGTTTTAGTTCGTTGTTTTTGAAAATGATCTGCAAAATGTTGCGTTTATTAGTACAAACATCTTATTGTCCAAAGCACATCCAATATGATGGTAGGCCTAGATCTCTCCAAAATATGGGGTTGTTACCTGTTAGTGTAAAATATAACGCGCTGCTTAGTTTCGATTTAGAATTCAGTAATTTTTAATTATACAAAAACATTACTAACGATCTTAAATGCTGAATTAACTTATACATGTACGTATGAAAAAAAGGTTTTAATATACTAGTCTTATTATTTTTAGTTTTTAACAAATAAACGCTTATATTTAATTAGTTTCACATATACCGAACACCGATGTTGGGCTTTTATAATTCGTATATAGGCAACTGGAATCGGGAAAGTTTGATATTGGGATGTAATAGAATATCAGTTGGCAGCAACGAATTCATTTTCTGATTATGAGTGGTCACAGCGGGGTGTCGTGGACAAAAGTTCACTAGGCTGATATTCACATTCAGCTCTGTTTTTGTTTGATTTTTATAATTTCTATAGACTGTTATATAACTATTAAATCAATCGTTGAATGAATATCGAAATCCGTAATGGTGTAATTTCTTTAGGAGAATAGAGTGAGTTATTGTGTCAAATGCTTTAGACAAGTCAATAAAAGTAATGCTAGTGAAATTCTTTTTCATTTTTTAGATACTCATAAAGTACACTAGTTGCATGGAGAGTCCTATAATTTGGTCTAAATCTAAATTGTTCATTCGACAATATATCATTATCATCTAGGAAAGTAGTGAGCATGTTATCACAAAGCTTTTCAAGTATTTTACTCAGACAAGGTAGCACATAAATAGGGCGGTAGTTTTCAACACATGTCTGTTCACCAGATTTAAAAATTTCAGTAATTCTGTTTTTTTTAAAGAGTTCCATTTGTTTATTACTAGTATATGTGCAAGCGGTTGCGACAAACAAGATACCATTTTAATGTCCGATATCAGAATCCCATCTACACAAGGTGATGAAGATTTTAGGTTATTACCGCTAAGACACAGCTTCAATATAATAATAAATTAGATACTATAACCTATCCACTAATGTAAGATAATATACGACTTATAATAATATAAGAGATAATATTATTATCTCTAAGATTTTTAAACCGAAACGTTGAGTTAAAATGAATCTTTCTCCGGAGTTTTACTATGCTAGACAGGGTAAAATAACTAGAAAACACATCAAAAATTCTCTTCGAAGCCCGTTGGTTTCGGAAAGGTGCCTTTATATGTGCCAAGACTTGTTCACTCAAGGCTTGTTTTCCCAGAATTTTTTTTGCATAGTAAGCTGATATTTTCTAGGGAAACGTTAACCACTATCGTCCCGGTATCAAGTCAAATCGTCCAAAGGCAATGGAGGTATTAATACTTCCATGCACAGTCCAACTCTCCCACAGCCATACACTCGTTCACACACTTTTCTAAACATATAGACAGTCGGGACGTAGCTGCACAGCCTCTTTGATGTTCAGTCAATAACATAACCAGTAAACGCCTCTAAAATATATGTTAGATCCAATCCACGGTGATTGATTACGGTCATTTGTATCTACAACGGCTTCACTGATCAGTGTGATCAATGTGTTAATTTGCCCGTTTAATGTATTTAGGTTAACAAAAAAGTCACGTAGATACGGAACTACAAAGCTACATTAGTTGTGCCAGAAAAAACGTATATCGTGATCAGTCAAGTGATCGCTATTGACCGAATGTAAACAACATACCGATCCCTAAGTCTTTTTGTCTTAAACATGTCAATTGGAGTTAAAAATTGCATTTGCAGTCATTTTTTTGCTTCAATCATTCATTTGTTTACCATTAACATCAATATAATTTTTTTGTAAAATTTATTTGTAGGCTGTTATTGCAATTATATTTAAAATCTACTTTTATATCACATTGATGGCAATAATTTATATATATCTTACAATTAATAAAAAATATGTGTTTGTTTTACTGATTACAAATGGCCGAAATTGTACTTTTAATTATTTTATGTATATATTTGACTTGTCATTGTAATGAATTGTTAAAGATATACTTTACATATACATGTAGTCAACTATATACATGTAGTCAATGCGTTATTCTCTTTCTGACAATAAACTAACATATTTGACATTGGTAACTTAGTCCCAAACGGCGCCTCGTACTCACGATGTGTATTTATAATTACATTTCCGACCTGATTATCAATTTCCTTAAAAAAGAAAGGTTCTATGCATTGTCATTTCGAGGCTGTTATTGTTTTTAAATTTATATATTTCGTCCTTGGCTCATATACACCCTGGGTAGTTACCGTACGTGATGTATGCGATGTATTTATTGCGCAGTGACCAAAAGCCAAATAATCGCTGTTGACATGCTATTTCTCGCCTCCGACTAAGGTCCCTTTGTTCTTCAAAGAATATATACGTATCCAGGTGTTCACGCGAAATTCATATTTTGATTAGCTACCCAAGCCGTCCACTGTTTCGGCATCTGTGGTGTTTTAGACAATGGATATGACACATGACACATAAGTTAATCTACAGTGTAAGCTGTCAAACTTGTCCAACTCCCACTCACGTATAAAGATAGGCTACATAAGCGGGTATATATATTATCTAGGAAGCAGTTGACAATTCAGACTCGTATTAAATCATATTTACAGATAGATGGTTTCACTACACTGATTCTAGAGGCGATATAATAACTCAAAAGGTTAAGGTATGATACTTGCTACTAGGGCCTATATTATTTAAAAAAATTAAGGCATTTTTAAAAAATGTCTAGAAAATTAATTGTTTGATTTTGCTTGTTGAGTTATAGATTTGTATGATTGTTTGATACCTACTTATAATCCAAAGTGTCAGATATTACTGTTAACAGGCCATTTCATCTTAATCTTATTTTGTCACAAACAGTACAGGATGTAGACTATCTTCAGCCCAGTTTATTAAAATCCAGACGATTTGCGTTTCTTTGTTACAACCGGAACTGTGAAATACTTACTCTGATATATACCTAAAACTATCCCTACATGACCACTTTTCTTAGTTATTTAACGTCTTGAGCGTTTTTCAAGCTAAAATTATTCTTTTTAAAATTTATTTTGAAAAACATTAATTCGTGTGACAGTCGGAACCAATAAAGCATAGGAAGTGACGTTCACAATTATAAAGAAAGTAGGTGATTGTTAGTACTTCTCCAGGTTGAGGCATCTACATCGACAATGAAACAACATAGCAAGGATATAGTGTGCAGAGAGGATACACGAAATTCCAAACATATCAGTTTGTTTAAGCGTAGGTTGTTTCAAAGAAGTAAATTCCTGATATGACTATTCTATTCAATCGAGTAACAGCATTCAGAAATCTGCTCGAGAGAGTTGCAAATTGTACCTAGGACATGGAACTCTTCAACAGCATGTGTCTAACACTCACAAACACTGTTTAAAGAAATTGACAAAGCAGCCAAAACAACTTGTTCTCCTCCGACCAAGGAAATGTTGGTTTAACATTCTGTAATATGCTGCCTTGACATGTTATAGAAATTAAAACAGTTAAAATGGCTCATGTGTGTAATATTTTATATATTAAATCTGCATACATGTTCCTGGAAATGTTTGCAAAATGAAACTATAATGTACATCTATTAAAATTACTGTTTATAAAAATATATATCCTTAAAAAATCATTTGGAAAATTTCGACCAAAATAAGATTTTAGTTAAAGCTTCACTCGCAGTTTAAGGATTCTGTATACATGTACATATTCTCTAAAACATTAATTCACCTATTTCATTAAACATTTTGTTTATCTTTTAAAAGTATGATATTTTTTGTTGCATACGCATAAATGATTTCGAAAATTCAAATATAGATGTATTTTTCTTTCAGTTACCATTCAACAAATATATCGTATTTAGAGGCCAGGCAATTTGAAATATTTGATCCACGTGACTAAAATATAGAATGGAGCTGGGAACATATATGATCATTCAAAGTTTAAAAAGCCCGTAGTGAGATTGGCTAGACTTAATAACTTTATAATAACAAGTAATGTGGCTTTCGTGTGCAACGACTGTGGGAAGTTGTTCCAATGTAGGAGCAAACTTCTAAAACATAGTTTACAGCACAGCAATGAGAACCCAAACATTTGTAAAATTAGCGAAAAAA
>JAVFBY010256762.1:0-10584 GCA_034781015.1 Tonicella lineata | reverse complement strand
GTGTTTTAGGGTCAAAAAGTGTTTTGATTTGAAACACTAAAACTTTGAGTGTACGTTAAAGTGCTATATTTAAAACAGAAAAGTGTTTTAAAAGTGGGGACAAAAGTGTTTGTAATTGAAACAATCATTTTCTTACAGTGTATTCTAAGGGATCTTGGCGAGAAGGCTGTACACCTAAGCTGTTGTCGACATTTTGCGAATCTTGATTGTTGATTTTATCTGGATCAAGAAGGTGTGATGAATAGTAATTCACAGAATTGGTATTTCACCTAACCTTTGTACTGATATGTAGAGGATCTATTATGAGTGACCCGTAGATATCAACTTTATGAAACGAGGGCATTACATTAACTTACATTTATTGCGAGCCTCCGTTCGAATAGACAACTTACCCTCATGTATCAAGCATTTGTATTCTATACTCGTGCCTTAGTAACACCCTAGTAACTGTATAAGGGGATCTACATTATCCATTGCTCTATTCGCATATCTCTGTTACCCTATTCAACAACATCTTCACTCTGTTCCCTGTTCAATGTAGAAGACTAATTGGATGCTTTGTATCCGATACATGTAGTTTACCCAATCAGAGCATATCTGCCACCTGTTACCTATTCACATCGCCATTACCCTATTCAACAACACCTATTACCCTATTATCCATACTTTTTGGTGACTTGGAATGCAGCATGCCATAAACTTCAATAACTTAATCACTAACTATAAACATTACAATCCCTACTCGTCTGTTTAAATGACACGGTGGATTAACAATGAGGTGTTTGGCGTTATCAAAGAGATCTTCCAGGGATATCAACAAATATTTTACTCAAATAACCAAACTTAAAAACTTTCCTTTATTCCAGTACTAGCTTGTGGGTTAGCTGAAAGTTTAAAAACGTCAAAACTAAAGACGTCCTCAGCCAGGATATATATAAATCAGGATCTTGAGTCTACTGGTTAATGGAACCAGTACCCCAAAAAACGTTATATTGTAAATACACTGTTACAGACAATTCTTTAGCTGCCCGATAATGATAAGACGGTCATAAAGAGTACCATATAGCTTTTCAACGCAGACTAGAATGTTTGCGTAAATACACTTCATCTCACACTTTTAGTTTCGCGCACTACTTCCCAGTCGAGAGAGCCCCTTTTTACCAAAAAGCCTTCTTTTTGGAAAACTGTGTGAATGTGTAGGCCTATAGTTTGTCAAAATATATAATAAATAGAATGTCAATTTAAGCACAATTACATTAAAAGAAGTGCATTCCTCTATTGTCGCACGGCATTATAGTGTAGGTCGAGCGTAATGTTACACATGTAATTCGCCGGATGACCACCGCAAAATTTACGTCAATTTATCGAATATCACTACATAAGAATGGAGCTTCCGTCTTCAAGGCGGCTAGCCACATACCAGCAAAGGTTTTAATCAAATTGGGATGCACTTGTGGGTTGTTATGGTTTTATTAGCCTTTTCCCCCAAGCAGTTAAACGTATTTTTTCTGAAATAACCAGAAAGCCGTCATTATTAAGGAAGTAGGGTAATTGGATCATCAAGTTACACATAGATGGACACATAGATAAACATTAATCAGCCTCAATTAAGCATCCATATGTTAAACAAGGTTTGACGACCATCAGCTCAGACAAACTTTTACGGTTTCCATTGTGGCGCCCGAACACGATACCGTAGAGATGATAGCACAAGGAAGTGTTGTCTGATTTAATAGGTGTTTAAATGACGTCAATCAGTGACAAAACGTAAACCGATAGACGTAAATAGCTACCGTATCAGGGTACTGAGAAGTTGCTTTTGAGCGAGATTCTCTCACTCTGCAAAACTGTCTGAAATAGAATCTGTTCTTACTAAGACAGTAACAAAATAACGAAAATACTGTTTAGTTTCAACTATAGCCCTTGCATATGAAATACAAAACCGTATCTGTGAAATACGTTTGATCCCAGAACAATCTCAGTAACACCAGATCCATAGAGCTCTCCGTGTGCTTTGTCGCATTGAGATCTGGGTCAAAGAATATAAAATCATGCTTACTGACGTCTGGCAATCTGAGAGTCATGACACGTCACTAACTCGATTGTCCAATAAAAATCCAGATTACATCAAGCTGCATGTGGTAAACACAAACTAATGTTTTGTGATCGATTGATTGATTGAGTGGTCACAAAGAATATAAAATCATGTCCAATGACGTCAGGCAATCAGAGAGTCATGACACGTTACTGTCTCGATTGTCCAATAAAAATCCAGATTACATCAGGCTGCATGTGGTAAACACAAACTAATGTTTTTGTGATCGATTGATTGATTGATTGGTTACAAAGAATATATAATCATGTTTAATGACGTCAGGCAATCTGAGAGTCATGAGACGTCACTGTCTTGATTGTCCAATATGGGTGGAGGAAACCACCGTTCAAGTCACCGGCAACATGAAAGACGAGACAGAAAAGGGATATGCAAAAGGAGCAAAAACAACACCACAAGAAACCTACTTCCTGATGCCCCTTAACTCCGAGAGCACAATGGCAACAGAAAACCCCCGCCCAACCACCCACAATGTTTATGTGTAAAGTTTGCTTAATCTAGAAGAAATATGACAAAGGGAGACAACTGCTTTAACAAAAAATAAAGATTTAGCAAGGTGCTGTGTGACATTATCTTATATGTGTTGTCCGCAGGTCTCAATGCAACATAACAAAGTATAACCCATTCTCGGGTGTTACGTTCACCAGCATGCTTCGCTCTTAAAAAATGAATATTCAAACCAGACAAGAAAATATATTCCACAATGATTTGTATAAATGTAAGATATAAACCTAATCAAAACAAAACAATGTGTTTTGTAATGAAATATGTGTTTTGAAATTCATAAAACTAACCTTTCCATCAATATAACATTGTGTTAGTTTTTATGAATTTTTTTTTTCATGTCTTTTTCTTTCTTTGTCGTTATTCAAACCAGACCAAAAAAAAGCTTCTACATCGAGTATATGCATAATCGTGACATATAAACCTTAATTAAAACAAAACAATATGTCTTGTTATTCAAACGTGTTTTCATAAACCTAAGCTTTTTATCAATATTTGTTTACTTTGGGTTAGTTGTGAAATTAGTCGTGTATTTATTTCTGTTCTTTGTGATTATAACGGAATTATTTAAATGAAAAGTGATTGTAAAATTCATACACTTTAGTTATAAAGTGAACATTTGCTTTTTCAAGAGAGAAGAGTGGCCAGTTTTGTAGTCATTAAAATCAAATCTGAGTACTCTCTCTTGTTAATTGTTCAATTTGGATTAAGTAAACTGTGTAATTGGTTGGGGCATTCAAATAGCCTACACAGTCAATCAAAATCAATTCACTCATACAATATTTTAGAATAATCTTTAGCTCGGTTGAAGTGACAAAGATTCGGATGAAAGCGTTGAGACTTTTTCTTTTGTTCAGTTTTATGGTTGACGGTTTTTATTTTAAAACATGTGCGTGCATTTATTGTTGGAGTTTTCCATACTTCATTTGAGGCTATGTGTTTATCCATGCAAGTATATTTTACGTCGAAAATGGAATTTTGACAGAATACACACTTTTTGTTAAAGGAGTAGGATGTCTGTAAACATACTCGCCTCTCTTATTTAACTCACTGGATAGGATCAGGTGTTACATGTATAAGGTTTTACGTCGTTAATGAGTTGTGTGACCTTAACGCCACTAAATATGGTTTCATATTACCACTTTTGTAAACAAAAATCAACAAAAACATCTTGCAAATATTGCTTTATTTTCTCTTAAAAAGGTCAACGAGCGGAGATATAACCAGAGCGCTGACATTATGACGTACAAAGTGAGCTATCACTCATACTTCTATTACACTTGGGCCGAGAATTATTTAATACATATACGATATTTTTTCCGATAATGCCCATATGAAATGTAAGTTGTATCATATAAAGTTTCCAAGAAAACCAATAGTAAGAAAATAAAGACAAAATAAACACGACATTAAGACTAGAATGAGATTGTTTCTGTGTTCTGTTGTGTCACCTTGAGCGAATCGTTTTGTCACCTATTGTGGGGTTCAGACTGCTCTCAACGACCCGCAAAAACTAAAACAAAACAAAAAGGCGTTAAATCAGCATTATGAGGTATGATGGAGAATTGGAGATTGAAGAAGATTTAATTTTGAATATAAGGATTTATAATTGTCAACTTGAATAAACAATGCAAGTATTAGTTCTATTTGGCTGCGGTTCAAATGGAGTTGACAATTATTACACTTGAACAGTAGCACGGGCTACCCTCACAGACAAAATGGGACTGTTTTCACTCGCTTTTGGGGCCACTTTTCTGTCACATAACTGTTTGTCAGCCCTTTGTCAGTCATTTAATGCAATGTGCGAACAGTGCGATACAAGATTGAATTGAAGTCTCGACGATAGATATATAATACTATATATAAACTATAGTTTGACAATGTACGATTTGGAAGAGAGAGAGAGTTAGACTGCAGAAAATACTGAAAAGTGGCCCCAACAGGATAAAATAAGATATACTATAAACAAAATAGTATTATTATCAACATCAAGGCAACTAAATTGACAAACATAGTTTTAATGGGGGACTCGTTAATCCTGCAAAGGGAGAGATGTTTGGACCTTGACGCCGTGTAATGCATTCGAATGTGACTCATATTAATGACGTCACAGAGGCAAAACGTCCGTGGCGTTATAAAGTTGCGTCACTTTCGAATGCATTACACGACGCCAGGGTCCAATATTATCTCCCTTTCCAGCATTAAGTCCCCCATTAACAAGATTTTAAAACCAATTTTGGATATATAACGTGTAGAGAATTCAGAAACTTCATTTTTGCTTTTTTTCTGTACACCCCTCATGCAGGGAAAAAAATGGATCATCCGAATCGAATGCGGTCAAGTGTTCCTGTCGGTGGCTTTCCCCATTTTACTCTTCAGGGGTGAATGGAGGTTTTTTAAAGGCAGAAAAGGCTACAAATGTTCAATTTTGGTTTTTATTTTTTTTTAGCTGTATAGATGGCATGTTAGAATAGAAATAAAGGTTTTGCTTTTTTACCTAAAATCACTGCGATGACTGCAAATAAAAAGTGGTTTAGGAGAGGAAGACTTTCTTCTATATGCCAATTGCAAATAAAGACCTAATTTTCTGAGCATACCAGTGTTCTTTGTATTCCGCAGCTGGATACGTTGGTACATGATGGCTTTTTATAATATTTTTTTTCTTCATATTTCACTCTCAGTTCGTGGTACGTGGACACTCTAGCATAACATTTTGAAGGAACAGTGGGAATTATATTCTAATACAGTTATAACCGTATGTTCCCACCTGAAAACCAAAACTGCGAGTAAATCGCCAAGTGTGCATGCTCGTGGGGCGAAAATAAGAATTCGCTGCGAATCAGATCCCTCTGATCGAGCGAAAATAATTGCTCGTGTGTGCCTCTCGTAAACGGTTAGGTCCACTTATGCGCACGATTTGCAATTTGTAATTTCACTAGTGCAAATTTATGTGTAGCTGACAAATGCAGCACTGTTTCGTGGCGAAGAAATTATAATTGTTTTTGCCAAAGGTTTAAAACGGGTGGTTGGACGAGAGCTTCCTGGTGCTCTCGGCGTAAAGAGGCATCAGGAAGTAGAGTTTTTTTGTGGTGTCGTTTTCCCCCCTCCTTTCAGGTCTTGTCTTTTATGTTGTCGGTGACGTGAACGGTGGTTTCCTCCACCCATGGGGCTGGCACGCCGCCATATAGGTGAAATACCCCCCAATCAATCAATCATTCAGCCAAAGGCTTAAAGATGCATGGTCGCCCGAAAAAACTGTTATCAACAAATTCAGATAGGTAGGGGTTTTTACTTAGTATTAACCTTTGTCCATAAATTAAAACACTACCGTCGGAATGATTTTTTTCAGAGAGTACTTAGTCTGCACATGGAGGTATTGGAGGTATAATCTCGAGGCATAAAATCACGAGATTATACCTGTCTATTATACCTCCATGATTACTACTAGATTATATACGCGGAAGTAACCAATGAATACTATTCTGTCTTCGTAATATTATCGTATATATATGCTTTCACACACCATGTAGCTTTTAGTAGGATTATATCTAAATTCATATATAAATGATTCGTTGAAGGCAAACCTCAGCGAGGACAGAACTCTCCAGGTGTCTTTTACTAAAACAATGGCAAAATCAAACCTCTTTAGCTCATCCACTTATCCCTATTGTTTTAAACTGATATGATCACTCTGTCACTGAATACTCTAACCAAATGATTTTGAGAGATTAATCACGTATGAATGCACTTTAAATTGTAGTTACTTTGAACAACCCAATCCATATTTAAAATTGACGGCGTTATTAAATATCAATCCTTAGAATCGCACGATATGGATCTGTGCCATTATGACCAAAAATACTTCACGTTTTGACAATACCTCTTGTGTTATATAATGTGAACTAGGTAACAACCAGAAGTAAAGGCAGTAAGTACTTATAGTTCGTAACAAAATTAAACATTTGGCAAAAACGATTATAATTCCATTGTCACAAAACATTGTTGCATTAGGCGGCTAAACATACATTTGCAGATCGTCAAACGACTTCTTTGATCACATGGATGTAAGGAGATAAACGTTAATCTTGAACATCGGAGAATTTAACGTATGAAGGAAACACGATATATCTTAGTTCAAGGAATTTGATTGTTTTAATTTTACGCTCGTGACTTGTCATTTGCTTACAAATTTGTTAACATTGTTTTAGATTTTTTGCAAAGATTGCGCCAGTGGGCCGCAATGTTTGTCATTCCAAATTGAGATTTTGTAACAATTTACTGTCCATTACTTAAATATCAGCCAAATAAAAGTTCAAAATGGAAGCCTCCGCCCAAAACATACACACTTAAATAACCCCACAAACTTTGAATCAATCAATAAACCGTTGCGTTTTGTTATTATCGGCATTATTCCCTAGTGCGTCAATTAGGTTAGGCACTTTGGTCTATATAGAATTTTGTCTTAAACATATTATCTATATGGGATTACACCCCATGTAGCAGTTAGTCGGATTATACTTAACTATACGTGATTTGTTCAAAACAAACCTCACCGGGTGTCCTCGGTCTTTAGGCATATTTTACTATGTCATTGACTCAATGAATATTCATTAGCTAATCCACTTATTCTTTTGTTTTACACTCTTTATAATCACTCTGTCACTGAATACTCTAATAATTTTGACAGATTAGAGATGTATAAATGCAAGAAGTACACAGAGATGAAAGCAAAAACTTTCACTGAATTACCGTCGCAACACCTCTAGATTTAACCATTCATACAGGAGTAATGGATTCCGGAGTCTGCTTTTCATCCCAATTTGAAGGAGATGACAGTAGTTTTCTTTCTAACCTTAGCATTTCCGAAACGTCCTCTCTGAATTCTAGTATACTAGTCGACGACCATCTTTTACGAACCCCAGTGCGTGTTCATGTCGACGCCTACGACAGTCTAGATGATGTAAGTTTTACAAATAATGTAGATGAGGCACTTACATTTAACAGCATATCAACTCTAAGAAACGACCTTCGCTCCTTATTAGACAAGCCAGAACTGTGTGACGTCGTGTTTTTAGTAGGCCCAGATAGAACAGAGTTGAATGGAATAATGGCTATTCTGGCATCACGCAGCCAACGTTTTGCTGAGTTGATCCAGCTTAATCTGACATACAAACGTGGAAAAGCCAAGAAGTCATCATGGTTTAATCGGCTGAGGCATCTAAATAAGAGAAACGAGAACAGCGACTACAATGCCCCACCCTTGACGATTCATTTGCCCGATATTGATTGCGAACATTTTAAACCAATACTTGTTTACCTGCATTGTGGGTCTTTGTCCATAAACGCAGAATCTGTTGTAGGCGTTATGTTAACTGCTGACAGATTTGAACTCCACATAATTCGAGATCTTTGCTGGGACTTTGCACTTAGTTTAATCACTGTCAACTCTGTTTTACAATTATTGATGTCTACAGAAATGTATGGAAGTAACAAGTGGTCTAAACTTCTAGTTCTAAAGATCATGGATTTTATAATCGAGAAAGCCAATGATATTCTTCAGCTGACGTCCTTCACTATACTTTCTAAAACATTTGCTCTCTCCATTTTGTCGAAGGCTGGCCTTAAATGTACAGAAACAAGAAAATACAGAGCTGCTAGACTATGGAGCCAAGAACATTGTGAGAAAAACTCTTGCTGCCCTCCTCGTCAGGCAATGATGGCATTCATCCCTCATATTAACTTTTTGGAGTTACCCATAGACGTGTTACAAGAGAGAGATATTTTATATTTCGTTCCAGGCGACCTGATCGCTTCTGTGATCCAACGCCAAAGACAATCACGTGTCGTCATCGGGCAAGAACACGTCTCCAGTATGAAACGAAATACCAACATCAGACGATCTGCCAGGAAGTTAGCCGCTTTTTTTCGTGGGAAAAGAATCATTTCTCATCCTTAATTTTCTGTAGATACTCATTTTACCAAATTCTAACGATTTTGAATCTGTGAAATACTAGATAGTATAGTGCTGTGGTTGATTGTAAATATAACGTGCTCATGTTTTCTATTTATTTGTTGAAATGGTTACAATAAATCTTTAAAATGCAATAAGAACAACCTTGTTGAATTATTAATCTCTTCTCATAAACTAATATGTACGAATAATTTACAAAATGTTATACTCTTTTGTCTTAGCCTAAATTCAGGTAATAAGTCACAGTGTCATTACAAAAACATTTTTCGTTATATGTTTTCGTTGTAGTTAGTTTGACCAATTCAACCTATATTTCAAATGAAAGTCGCTACTGACCATTTATGCTTACCATGGCGCGAAATGTAATAATGCTGTTATCAATATCTGGCAGAACCTTTGGCAAAACCAATACCAACCGTTTGCCACAATATTTTTGCAATCGGCCGTAAAAGTCACTCCACAGCTTTCACAGCAATAAAGGATATAGATACATGTCGCGATCATCGGGCGGTTTAACATACGATAGGAAAGAGTGCATACATATTAATTGAGATATGTACGCTGTGACTTTGGCATTGCATGGTTCGCAAAAGTGTTTAAGCTGTTTAGATTTTTCAAAGATTGCGGCACCTGGCAGTTGTCATTCTGAAGTGTGATTGTGTAACCATTAAATGTCTATTACATAATATTCAGCCAGCCGCAAAATCATAATACATGTCTAAAATAAAATAAACACTTGACGAAAACTGTAAACAAGTTAGCCAATCGTTATTTTTTTCTATCATCATTATTCACATAATATTCTGTCTTTGTAATATTATCCTATATATATGCTTTCACACACCATGTAGCTTTTTGTAGGATTATACCTAAATTGATATATAAGCTATTCGTTGAAGGCAAACCTCAACGAGGACACAACTCTCCAGGTGTCTTTTACTAAAACAATGGCAAAATCAAACCTCTTTAGCTCATCCACTTATCCCTATTGTTTTAAACTGATATGATCACTCTGTCACTGAATACTCTAACCAAATGATTTTGAGAGATTAATCACGTATGAATGCACTTTAAATTGTAGTTACTTTGAACAACCCAATCCATATTTAAAATTGACGGCGTTATTAAATATCAATCCTTAGAATCGCACGATATGGATCTGTGCCATTATGACCAAAAATACTTCACGTTTTGACAATACCTCTTGTGTTATATAATGTGAACTTGGTAACAACCAGAAGTAAAAGCAGTAAGTACTTATAGTTCGCAACAAAATTAAACATTTGGCAAAAACGATTATAATTCCATTGTCACAAAACATTGTTGCATTATAGGCGACTAAACATACATTTGCAGATCGTCAAACGACTTCTTTGATCACATGGATGTAAGAAGATAAACGTTAATCTTGAACATCGGAGTATTTAACGTATGAAGGAAACGCGATATATCTTAGTTCAAGGAATTTGATTGTTTTAATTTTACGCTCGTGACTTGTCATTTGCTTACAAATGTGTTAAAAATTGTTTTAGACTTTTTGCAAAGATTGCGTCACTGGGCCGATATGTTTGTCATTCTAAATTGAGATTGTGTAACAGTTTTACTGTCCATTACTTAAATATCAGTCAGATAAAAGTTCAAAATGGAAGTCTCCGCCCAAAACATACACACTATAAATAACCCCACAAACTTTGAATCAATTAATAAACCGTTGCGTTTTGTTATTATCGACATTATTCCCTAGTGCGTCAATTAGGTTAGGCACTTTGGTCTATATTGAATTTTGTCTTAATCATATTATCTATATGGGATTACACCCCATGTAGCAGTTAGTCGGATTATACTTAACTTGTTCTATACGTGATTTGTTCAAGACAAACCTCACCGGGTGTCCTCGGTCTTTAGGCATATTTTACTAAGTCATTGACTCAATGAATATTCATTAGCTAATCCACTTATTCTTTTGTTTTACACTCTTTATAATCACTCTGTCACT
>JAVFBY010256651.1:0-10585 GCA_034781015.1 Tonicella lineata | reverse complement strand
TAAATGTATCTGGAAATATGAAATAGGGAGATGGGGGAGACATATGTTTTTGTCAGAACAAAAACACTCTTCTAGTTCTTATTTTATTATCGTCACGCAATATGTTTTTGCAACAGTACTCGTCGATGGCGGTATATTTCTGGTCCAATTTGTTTTCCAATTATTGCATTGATAAATATTTTCTGTGTCGCATATATAGTGTATTAGTGGAACTATAGAGAGGCGGGTTTTATAGAGAAGGCTTCCGTGATGTTATAATAAATGCCGACTGAATACCTTCAAAGTATTTGGCGTGTTTAGGAGATAAGTTTAATTGAGTTCAAGGAATTTAAAGAGTTGTTTTCAATAGGTCCAATGGTCTAAAAGAACAAGCCAATTATTGAGGTATTCTACGACCACGGGGCAAAAACTGACAGTTAACTGTTTTATGTGAAGCTTCCTGTTCCGCTTTTGCCCGAGAACTTTTTATTTAGCGGATACAATTAATGTCATATATAAAATGTTATGTTTTGTAAAAGAACAGCGGGACAGTTTCAGTTGTTAATGAGTTAGTGGTTTGTGACTCAAAGAGTAACGGCCATCCATTCACCATGCTCCAGTATGTCATTTATAAGGCTTCGTTTAATTATTGGATGCGATTAGGTCGACTCTAAGCTTTCTTTCGTATTAATGGTTTACAAATATCGACTGTAAGCTCTCAATTAGGAACAATAATTGTTTTCAAACATATTAAACATGTCATTAACAACAACAAAAATCGATATCTTTCTAGATGTTATATTCAATCTGTACTTGTTCCAGACAGTCATATTGTAGCTAGAGTAGCTGAGGCATTCAGCAGTATAACATACTCTTTTCCGAAATACTATAAATAATACAATTGCGTTGAACTCTGGGATTGATAGACGTTCTAGAGAAGTCCTTTCATATTTCTGTGATTTTTTTGTTAAGGGGGAGTAATCATAACTCATTACTGTACGTTTCAGTACTGATGATTACCAGCAGTTATACATGTGTCGCTTTTAATACTGCTTGGCGAAAACAGATCATCTACTATACACAGTTATCGTTCGTGTTTTGATTTAACTTTAGCATGTTTATACATGTTTTTGGTTAATCAGTTCTCTAATGACTACGAAAATGTTACAGATACAAGAAAACGAATGGTATGTGTACACCAGTGTGTCACGATAATATCAAATCTTCTTTCTTTCCCGAACAGCCGCCGTTATAAACTGACTTCTGATCCAAGGTTTACTTTAACACTCGGGATGAGCCTCCTCCGCTTTCAGACTTTCTTAAATTATTGAAGGTTTCACCGAGACGCTCCGGAATACACTGGGCAGGTGACGTCCGCTATTCTCTCTCGTATATAAATTATTCAAAAGGCTAAGCTGCATATAAGGTAGGACTGTTCTACCAGTATACCACCTGTCTAAATCAATGGAATATGTGTGATCGTTGTCTCCACGAATCCTTCTAATTAACTTAGATGAAGCATGTTGTTTTCAGACAAAACGCGCAAAAAGAGACACATGTCACTAACGGCAGTCATTTTGTTTCAAATAAGCAACCAAACCGTGTATTATTTCCTCTTTTTTTTTGGTTTTGTTTTGCTTTTTTTCTATTAAAAACAATTCATTGTGCGTCAAAATTGATTTTGACAGGTTCAAAATGAGTTGGCCTATCTTAGGAGTTAAATGGGTTTAAAAAAACTTAAATGTTTTGTGTTTGTAATTTTCTATTTACGGTACATGTACGTCAATACTGAATTAATTTGATTATTCTCACATAGCCTTTTAACCATAATTCAAGTTTTTAGAACGATCTGACGTTTTTGACTTGTTTTTATATATCTCACAAAAATGTTTAAGTTTTACAAATGTTCAGATCTACATAGATAAATGTTGAATGATGGCGTAGTAAACTGACCTGACGTTCTCAAGGGGTAACCATCCTTTTAAAACGTCCTCCATGTGAAGCCTGGAGATTGAAGTGATAAGTTACAGCTACACTATCAACGTGACGACATCTCATACCAACTAACGGCATCAGATTACCGTAACACAGGACGCCGTAGCATTGAGATGGAACTTCCACATTGTCAGAAGCAATGGATTTTAACAAAGACTGTCGCGACGTGTTGACTTATATTCAGGACAGACTGTCACCTCTGATTACGTTATCACAGTTTAATCACCCGTTAGGTAAAGGTATTCTTTAGCTCGGATAAAGGACTGTATCGGGACTTACACTTTACTGGCAATCTGAATCTAAATCTGGAAATAATTAATGTTGTAAGCCTGACTGTATACTAGTACATAATAATCTTAAGACCTATTCAGACGGCAACATTTAAACTAGTTTAAATGTCTAAGTGCCTAAGTGGCTCAAAACAAGTTTAACTCTGTCCGTCTGAACGTACACCTTGGGCATCTAAACCGGTTCAGTCACTTCAATAACTTTATATGTGGGGCTTCGATCCTCTTTCGATATTTAAACTAGCTTATAATTATATTGTCGCCTGAATTAACCTGGCCTTGATTCGGTAAAAATGCCCAATATACAAAGACGCAATGACGTCAACATGGGATCAATATTACTTTGCTAAAAAAAAAAAACAGCTTGCAGCCCGTGTATAGTATAGTCGGACCCTCGTAATGACGTCGCAATGGCCAAAACGAAACGGGTTTAACTATGGCCATGTGAACGGACACATTACCCAACTGGCTTCGAGCGTCTTTAGGCAGTAATCGTCTGAACGCTCCATAGCTTAGAATGGAAACCTATTTAACGGGCCTTATACATGTACGGGCAACAATACACCTTTTCGGTTTTAGCTTGGTGAAGTTGGTGAAGCTGTTCGATCCTGGTTGGCACGGAAATGACATAACGCTGTGGTGTAGACAGTACATCGTGACGTCAGCCTGGTTGTCTGTATCGCGTCGTGAAACGTCAATGGTTTCATATACGTGCTACCCAGCATTGGATAACCTCATTGGCGTTAAAGCTTAAACCGGAAATGTATCTTTGTCGGACACGGACACATTCTCCAATCTGATTCACTTTTTCCGATCAATCTAAGAATTCAATAAGCAACGTTTTAAAGGAACCCGAACAATAGCAAAATATAGCTCCAGGGCAGTTTAATGAAATATATCACACGTGCAATTGTCCTATCTCCCTACATTATCTCGTCAACGAGTGCCTGTACCGCGTGAATCTCTCTATTTTTAGGAAACAAAGTTTGATTGTGTCTAATTGTTGTATAAACGAAAGCTGATATGAACTGATTTTGCAGCCAGTTTATCGCTCTAAAGGTTATTATTAAACTACTCTAACTTAAGAACAACTCAAGCTTTGCAGTTTTGTATTTCGAATACACGTTCCCTTTACCGTAACCATATACTTATCGTTCAACTACTTGTAATGGGTTAAATGGCTCTTCTAAAATACGGTTTTGTGTTAGTAATGGTAAGAGTCTCCGGTGATAAAGAATGCATGGTGGTGTATTGGGCAATCTATCTCACTGTCCACCAAACACTGACAAACCATCTTCAAACGAATTAAGATAAGGCCGACAAACGTTTTAGAAAATACACTGAGACATCTACCAGCACAGAAGCAATCGTTTCTACGTCTGCACTCGTTACCTAACTGATTTAAATCAGTGCTGACAGGAGATTGGAACTGTCATTTAGAATGGAGCCTCTGTGAGAAGGTCTAGTTAGGTCGATACGATACCTGCGGTTGTTAGACATATAAGTAGCAAACATAAGATAAATCCATTAGTGGACACATTAAGCTGAAGGGCTCCAGGGGCATAACAGTGTAATCTGAGATGCATGGCATTGATTAGGAGAAGAAGAGCATCTGTCTTCTACAATCTATTGAATTGTACAGGGTAGCGTATTACGAAACAGTCGGATTTCAGGACCGGTTTCCAACTGACGGACTGACTAAAGTGTCTTAGTAGAATGAATGTAAACTATTCTAACGGGACATCAAGGACGAATGAAGCAGGCTGATTTGTTTCTGTGTTTGTAGAAAAATTGACTACCTGTCAAAGTTGGTTTGAAAGGTTATTACACGAGTGGTTGCGGTTCACGCCTAGAGACCAATTACAGTGATTTGAGAGACTGTTTCCATCGACCAACGACTCCGGTATAGCGGGCAAATAACAGGCAATTATTGCCCTGTGTGAAAGGAACATGGAAAAGGCTGACCCTGTGTTGGACACAAATCAGAGGTATGGTGTTGGAAAATGGTAGGGGAATTTTACACAGGACATGTAAAAGGAGAGAGAAACTGATGATACTGATACGCCCTGTTAGTTGACATAATCCATATCCAATGTTTGTGGATGACATTAATCTCTCGGTAATTAGGGCCTACATCTGAGAAGATGGACATCCAGCTTAAGGTGATGCCTGAGTGTCTTGTGAGGTACAATTCCCTTTTAAAAGTAGGTCAATATAAGTGCCATCCATTGCTCGTGTTCAATATGCCGAGCACCAGATGGCGCTCGTTATTATTCATTAGACGCCACTATTGAATAAAAACGAGAGCGTAGACGCTCGGCCTATTGAATACGCCTATGGTCAAAGCATTTGATAGTGAGAATTACAAACATACTATCAGTTAAATTATTCATACAAAATGGAAACATTTATACGTAAAAATATAAACAAGCATGATTTGGCAGCAATGGTAGTATAGGCCTACAAGGTTTAATAGCATCTCATGATTTCTACATTTTAGTTTAACTTGTCTTTGACGCTCAGTGCTCAGGGGGTATTTCTCCTTTGACATCGCTGGTAACATCAAATAACGAAAAGACCAGGACAAAAACAGGACACTAAACAAAATTCGGCTTTCTGGCGTATTCCTTACCTCAGTGATCACCGATGCACCAGAAACGCACCTTAAACGACCCGCCTAAATTTACATTAGGTTTTTATTGGTACTGGCGTGTAGTTCCATCCTACTCATTCTTTCATCACAGAGAGAATCATAGAAACTCATTAATAGTAGTCTTCAACCTCTTGTCTTCCAAGAAACTAAACCGTTAAAAGACCTGTCTTTGCTATTGGCCGGGGCTCATTGGTTTTAAAAGAAACTTTCCTTTTACCCAATTCTGTAAGTTGGAATTTTTGGACTAACATTTGGATGTAACATCAATCCCTGATATCTTGTGAAGCAGTTTTGCCATTTGTTTAGATAAATGAGCTTCCTTGGGCCTGATTGATTTCAACGCGAGGGGAACAACTTCGTTTATGTTAGAAATGTGGCTAACTAGATGTGGCGTGTTTACTGCCTGCCAAATTGTTCTCCTAGTGGCTGGAATTAGTCCTGCTGGTAAGACAGAACATTGACGGGGAAATACGCTATCACCAATTAACTACAACCTGCTGTTTACTCGTTATGTGCATTATAGAAATACTTGGCTGTCGACATATTAGACGTGGAAACAGATGATGTATCATATCTTCGTAGAGATGTGTACACTCTAATATTATTTAGACAGTCAGGTATACATAACAGCAACAGCCAAATTGTTACTCATTACATTTTTGTTTAGTAAGATACATCAGCAGAACACCTGTGTTTCTAAAGTAGAATCAAACTCTACTGATAAAAAGTAATTCTGATTAGCTCCTCATAAAACATAAACAGCAATTCATTGGTTTCATATTGTCTATGATTTTTAGATAACTTAAATCCGTGACAATGTCTTGTTTTGAAATATGCAGTAAAATTTGGCACTGTTAATAAACATTATAGGTATTGCGTTTGTTTTTTTCTGTGTTTTGAGAATCGACATTCTGTTCTATATTGATTGGTTGAGTTGGTGCCTCGTTCTGGAATGGTACCTTCAGGGAGAAGGAAGGGTATTGTAAAGAAAGATTATCTTGTTATCGTATTCATTGTATTTAGAACCATCTAGACTGTCACTGAGATATCCTGCTTTTGAAACAGGCAGAACAAATCCAGAACTTCCCGACGGAAGGCAATTTCGTAGGACATACATGTAAGCCACAAAGAAGTTCTAATTGGGTAGCTACTATTTTTGTTTCTTGTCGATGGTTCCAGTCTATGACAAATAAGGTGGCCACTGTTGTTAAGATCTACATGCTATAGCCCCCAAATAATTCTCTGCTCGGAATATCTGGGCATGTATACATCCTTGATAACCTGGAAAAGCGCGCATTTCCATACGCTTTCTCGCTGTTGAAGCCATTCTTTTCATCCAGGATTTTGTGAAGTTTGAGAGTAGATCTATTTAGCTAATCACTTTGGTCCAATCAATATAGGCCGGGATTAACAGTTAAGACGGTGGTGTGACAAGTGTATGGGTATGCATTACACAACCCACTCTTAAACCAGGCTATATATGCACATCGATCGTTATTTAGTAGCAAAGATGAACAATTGTCACTTTTGTTGCAGAAGAAAGGATCGTTTCTCGAGCAGTTTGCCATAGTTTATCTATAGTGTAAACGTCTATTTGCAAATTAAAAAGCCCCCAAAGAACTCACTGATGTTTTTGTTGTTGCAGCGAGATTATTAGAAAATCATTTTAAGCTCCAACGGAAAATCAGATCTTTTATTTTTTCTTTACTTTCCTAGTCGCCATTGCCTGTTACAAAACATGATTAATTCTGAAGAGATGATCTCCAAAACGTGACGTTTTTTTTGCACTTTATAAATGTATTTTAATTATGAAGATCAGATTTTTCAACTTAGAATAAAAATATATACGTTCATGTTTAGACTATAGATTTGTTTGTTTGTTCGATTGGATTTTCTCGTCGTTTCGACTATAGAAGGCACATAGCTAAAGAGTTTAATAGCTTAATATAGCGGACATTTATATAAATACAATACGTTCTTTTTTTGAAATCGTAAATATTTTTTGGCATATTGTAATTAAACAAGAAACATCTGATTAAGTATTTGAATAAATTCGAGAAAGTTGACAGATTGCTGTATTTATATGTGCTTCGAATTCCTTCTTTGCTTTTCCAGACATGCAACTATTTGTACGATTTATTTTGCCACGCGTTTGATGTTTCTCACGTTTGACACTTTATAGATTGAGGATATGTTAATTTGATTGATATGTGCAATGGTAGGTTTAGAAAATTAACCTGACACACATGTCATCTTCCATGTGACAGTATACACAACTTCTGTGTCTAAAAACAAGCTAATTAAATCACTGCATCAGTTTTTCAGCTGTTTGGAATAATTGATGACGGTTTATAAAGCAGGAAATCTGTTTAACCAAGCAAATATTCATAGATTAAGCTTGTGACAATGCTACATCACAAATAAATTAACGTCAACATGATTTTTAAAAACACTTTTTGTTGTTTAAAAATAAATATTTACGTTTTTTTACGCGCAAAATATATCCCATCATTGCAATGTTGGCTTTATTTGATTAGCAGTCTGCGTACAGAAAATTTGTTTTTTAAATAGAGCTCCAGATGGAAAATAGAGAGGAGCGCTTCCCTTTGCCTGTTTGGTTCCTTTTCCGTCAGCAGATGGACGCTATAGCGGACCTATGGTATACTGACATCCCAGCAAACTTGCCTGTTTTAATTATATAGTATTCAAGAATTCCATGCAACTGAACACTGATAATGAAGATCGCAATTTATTTTATTGTTATCTTATTTTCTACAATAATTACTTTTACAGGGACAGGAAAATAATGGCACGACGGCGTGGTGTGACATGTATCTGAAATGTATGTATTGTATCTGGTAAGAGAATTAAGGGTTAGTTTATTTCGGCGTAACAAATATACAGGTTCCTCATGGAATCTACGCTCATTGGTCACGAAATAATAGTCCTGTAGTATACATACAATCTTGATTGACAAAGTGACGCTATTTTAGAAACTGGCATCGACCGTGAAACAAAAGGAGATCATTTAGAAAATAAAAAACTGAGACAGGGTCTTGTCTCTAACAGCGCGTGAAAGTATGTATGGAAACTGGGAAATACAGTTTATATCTACAGGCATTTGCAATTCGACACGCTGATGACGGGAGGAGAAGAATTGAGTTGGAACAGTTGTCAATTTGCCATAAATACCACTTGCCTTGGACATTTAAAACGGCGGTGGTAATTTCCTGTGTTGACCTGAAATTGGACAGTATAGAGGGCGAGAAAACACGGAATCGGATATAACCGGGCGAGTAATACCAGAGAAATTCTGAGAGATTTGGCACCAGTAAATCGGGTTCTGTAATGGCAATGTTTGCTGGGTGTAAGAGGTGTTCCTTGATCGCGAGATGGCTAGACGAGTCTGCTGGAGCCGACACAATACCAGATGTTTGAGAGAGGCAGTACGAAATCCATCCACTCTGTTTTCATAGACTCCATGGCCTCACCGCTAAAAGTACTCTGGCATTTTCAGGACATTCAACTGAGGTCTTGGTTGTTTTCTCCCCGCTTGGATCTACTGGCTACACAACGGTTACCTGTTTCCTATTTAGCTCTGTTGATTCTACTCGCTGCAATAGTCATTGTAACAGCCTATAAATGGGACTGGCATCCTGTTTGGGCGGGTTCCATGCAAATCCACCCTCTCATCTTTAGTTCCTAAAAGGTACGAATGCAAATTATCAGCACGCGTACCTGTCAGCACGAGTGTTCCGGTACAAAGTGAATCTGTTAGAAAAAATAGCCAAACCCGCTTTGATCTCCTCTATTCGCATAATCAATGAGGTGCAATCGTCTTCAAAGGTTCACGACATTACCTTTTGTCTGAGACTTACTATACAGCATACAGAATCAAAACATCCCATCTAATTCATCTAATTCAGTATGTCTGCATTGATAATGGTGTTTTTGGCAATTGGATTCATTTTTATTCATTTTTGTAAGATAATGATGTAAGTTATATAATATGAAGTACTATTACAGGTGATATTTACATGTGCAATTTATTTTCTGTTAATATTAACAAAATGTTGCGGGTGGATTGCGGGAATCAAGGAGTGTATTTGTTGTGACGTTACTGTTTGCGTCCTGTATTTCTCTTGTGTCGTCATGTGTGTTGGCAGTGGAAGGTGGTTATCTTCAATCTTGGACTGGTACGCCCTCATATGAGGGAGAATTCTGAGTAACAGTAAAACTACAATCAAAGAAAACATTAATAAGATTAGGATTAGTTCTTATTATTCGGATACAGATTTACGCTAAGGCCTACACGATTGCCGTGAAGTTTATTCCATGTTCTTCAAAGTGTGATCATCTTACATAACATGTATATAACTCAGCTCTGTTTAAGCCTATATTTGCAATACATTCTAGTTGCTTTTGTTTGTCAGAGCAAACACTTCTCGATTGTATATATATGTTCACTGCATAATTATAACTATGTACGCTCGTTATGAACATCTTGATTTCGACCTTTGTTTTGTTTTGACAAACGAGAACCAGAGTCTTAATAGTCCAATGAGAAACAAAAAGCATCGTGCTGGTCCAAGTCCCAGTATAGTGAAATCGCTAGAGGATTTAGTTTAACAGCTGTTGAGACTGTATGTTGTAAGACGCCTTTAATCATCAAATTGTTCTTTTGATTCCTCTAATTCCCATTAGGGACACACATATACAGACAGCAAGCATCCTGTTTTCTATAATTAATTACATAATAATTTAGTAGAACAGGATGGAATAGTTGGCGAGGGTTTTTCAGTGATTGGTCAATCTACCTATTTTTATCGTGCCTTCAATTTGCTTGTGACAATGCAGAAAATAAGTTAGATTGCACGATGACACCAGTAAGTTATATAAATCATCAATATGTATTTAAGAGACGAGTATGCTGCTGGAGACAAATTGTAAGGTCAGCTAAGTCGGCTAGATGTCTTTGATTCCTAGCAGTGCTTACGATATGACCGACAGTAATATGAACTGTGAATACAATATTTGCCAAATCGCCTATAGTACGCCTTGTCCCCTATTGAAGTAATTACCCCTATTGAAATAAATAACTTCAATAGGGGTAACAATAATATTGTAACCATTATTGAAGTAATACTTCAATTGTACAATAATGTAACCCCTACAATTGTAACCCCTATTGAAATAATATATTTCAATAAGACACTTTTTCGTTTTTACTCAACACATTCTTAACCCCTCATGAAGTAAATTTGAGCATGACTTTCAATAAGAGCAGTAGAAGGATAAGAGCATTGACATTTTTTATATTGAGGGGATAGCGTTTTTATGCACAGGTGGAAGCATGAGCGAGGTCCCCGTGTAACACGAGCACGTGGGATGGTTACGTGACGTGGGACGTCATGGTGTGTGACTAGTCTCACCAACTATCGCTACATCTTACAGCAGGCGAGATACCAAATCTACCTAGGATATAGACTGAGCCATTATTTTTAGGATCATCAAACTTGGTGAAGATGTGGACAAGGCAACCAGCTAGTTTCAAGAGATGAAAGCTCAAGGTCACCAGAAAGACTAAAATACAAATCTTGCGAACAAGTTATAAAATTATCCATCGGCCGTAGGACCCTCCATATAGGTACACATATCCCCATGACATGGT
>JAVFBY010256650.1:0-17314 GCA_034781015.1 Tonicella lineata | reverse complement strand
ATAACTCTGAAGTACGAAAAAGAATAAATACAAGTTTTTTTTCTTCTTCTTATAATTATGTGAAGTGTATGTCTTTATAAACCGGTTACATCCGACTCCAATTAGTTAACTGCGTCTAAGGCAATCACATTGTCAAAGAGACAGGGGCAGTTTGTGGCCGGTTTATTAAAAACAAAACAACCACTGGTCGCGTTAATGAGGAGCCAAGTTAATTATTTAAATATCAACCAGTTATCATATTTAGTAATGAATTAACGAGGTATATTTGCTCCTGACATCTTTCACATCGGATAAGACATAAACGTTAAACTCACGACTTGTCAGAAGCTTAATCTAGCATGAGATTTACTAATCTAGGGTGAAGCAAATCAGAGAACATCTTGTTGGTAAACCTAGAGCAGTGAAGCTTAAGATACGAAATTAATCCACCAAAAACTATATGCAAATGATGCGAGTCATTTTCACTATAATTCGTATGTTTTGTAAACAGCTGTACAATTTCAGGAGCTTATTTAATGAAAGTGTCGTTTTCCTTATGCATTTGACAATTATGTATTCTTAATGTAGTTAAAATGAAATATTTAGTATATTTTGTTGTTATTATAATCTTTCCGAAATTATACTGTGAAAAAAAAAAACAGCACTGCATAATCAAAATATACATTTGTTTTGATTAGTATATGTTGAATTTTCGCAACGTACAAACATCTGGAAGCGTCTAGTTCACACATCGGAAGTAGGCATATATATAATGTGTATAGGCCTAAGAACTCTGAAGATTGCATGGTGAGCAATTCTCGGTGCCCGTATTTTTTATTAATTTAAAGACCGAGAAGCGCCCAAACTTTATATGGGAACTTAACAATATAAACACACCAGTTATCACTAAAATGGCATTTCTTTACTTTAAATATTCAAAACAACGTTCCCCGGCGTTGTAACTGGTCAGTAAAGTGCTCCAGATGATCATGAGTTTATGACCATATGGCTTAAACGTGTTTGGTAATTCAGAGGCAATGCGCATGCAAACGATGTCCGGTTATTTTTTTGTGGTACCATGCACCAAAGGTCATATCTTTAACTTTGAATTAAAAAAAAGGTTTATAAAAAGCAGACATTTCTGAACTTTTTCCATCTTTGAAAAATACAGAAACTCGCCTTTTTCATTTTTCTTCTTTTATAAACAATTTAAGGCCTAATAGTTAATACCATCTTCAGAAGTTTTGTTTTTAATAAATCTAAATATACAGTCATGCTGAATTGCTGATCATTCTTTATTGTAGCAGATCGGTGTATATTGCATGTGAAAACAATATCAGTTTGTTTTGAAATCTTGTTTCGCATCCTGTGTTTGCTCTGTTCTGTCTATATGTTTGCTGTCAGTGACGCCTATATATACAATTTAGGGTTGTTTTGAATACGGCAATTGGACTGGCGCTGTCATATGAGTGAAGTGAAGATAAGTACGGCGTTAAACCCCGATTAAAGTGTTTATACATTGAGAAACTGTGTATTACAAAACAAACCTCAGAAGCAGTATTTGGATAGTGTTATAGTTGATGACAGTGTCTTGTCTCTTGATAAACACAGCGAGAACTGTTATAACCTTGAGTGTAATCACTGTTACTCTTGGAAAAAGGACACAACGTCGCAGAACTGCTAACTTGTTACTGAAATTTACATAAACATTTTTGCAATACAGAAAAGGCTTCTATCTTTATAGCAAAGACATTTCTCTTTGTTCCGAGAGACACTATGGGTACCCAAGGTTCGGGGCTAATCAAGCGAAAGAAAGGGCTCTTCCAAAGGGCCGTCCACCTGGGTGCCTGAGGGTGTTAGATGGGCCACTTGTGAAATTTGTTAGAAGGAGGTTTGGAGGAGGGGAACCAGGGTACCTGCAAATGACTGGAGCCGGGGGACAATTGAAGAGATGCGCCCAGGATAAGAGTCTTTGAAATAGCTCTATCGCCCGTCAACAGCTATGGTATCAAATTGACCAGAACTGTTTATCTATACAACCTGTTCAATAGCTCTCGGTGTATTGGTATATGGCGACTGTACGAAACAATCAAAAGTGGTTTGCCCCTTGCGTAGGCCCAAAGTTTGATATAGCTCTCTTTAATTGTACAGCAGATGACCTTTTAGAAAAAAGAAAAAAAATATATAACTTGTCAACCAATAAACAGTTATTGAGGTATAAAATAAATGAAACAATTTTTTTATGGATATATTAAATAATTTTTAAAAAGATTTAAAAAATGTTGAAATTATATGCAAACAAAGTTGTCTTATAAAACATAATAGAAAAATTAAGGTAATAAAAGACACAAGCATATTGAAGCAGTATCTATGGCACACATTACGTTATTCTGGTTTGTATTTTTCAAAAATTGATTTTCAGAAGGCAATTTTCTGTTAAATACTTGTTGTTGCATCGTATTAATCCCATCCACCTGAGAATGACAGAGGTTAATTGCTGCTATCTTACTGTGTCTACATTACTAATACAATATCACCCGCGTGACCTAAGTACACATCAGCAGTAAAAACATCAAATTAGAAGAAAAAAATATCCAGTTTTTATTTAATACATGGTAATATTCATGTCTGAAAATGGTTTTCCTACCAATATAATATAGGCGTAAACATTTAAAACGTTCAATCGTTTACTTAATGTTTTACACATCGGGAGACTCATGGGTATAGGTTTTGAGCATTTGAGCGGAAATTTTGGAGAAACATTAATAATTCGGCGGAGCATTTATTTTCACGTTTTTGTCGCTGCATTCTTATATCGAAACTACATGTCCTACTGTCATATAAGTGAAATAGCCTTAACAATGCCGTTAAACACCCAATCAACAATGAGATACGACCTACATTTGTCAGTAATCGATTCCTTACATTTATCGATTCTAGTGGATGCATTAGGGAAACTCCCGGATCTGGAAATCGGGACATTTTACGAGAGTTCCTACCGTTTTTTTCGTCAAACACAGTCAGCGAGAAATCCTCATATAAATGTCAGTGATTAAATTAAGACGTTTAACAATAATAATAAAAAATGATGCATTACAAAGAAGCGTGATTAGCGCCGATTACACAACAATACATTTACATACACAATAACAAAAACGTTATATAGGGATAACATTTTCTTAGTTAGTACAAAATTTGGTTCAGAGCAATTTTTATTCAGGCTGAGTTCTATATGGGAATCGAACCCACAACCCAGAACATTTTCTGGACTATATTCTATAAGATAGTGTTATCCCTACATAGCAAAAATATATGATGTTGTATAACGTTGCACTTTCTAAAAATATCATTTAATACTACTAATATACGATTACATTCTATTATTAATAATCATCTATATAACAGCATTCTAGATAAATGTTCACGCATATGCTTTGTAACTATTTGAAAGCACTATATAATATACAAACTTGTATGCATACATTTCGTATATATTTTTCGAAGCATTATATAAATATTACGCTTAAGCGAGTGAACAAATGTTGACCAAGCACAGGACATTGTTTAAGAAAGGGTAATTTAATAAATATATTAAAAAAGAAGAAGAAAAAAAAATGTCAAAACCAAACGCGCTAAAAATTTCCAAATATCAATCCTAAAATTACACAGATATATTTTAAAAGATGTGTTTACGAAACCATACAATTTTATTGCCATATATATTTTTTTAACATTAAAGCACTACTGAAATTGTTGAATTTCATCTGTTTTAGTATAGGCTAGTTTCAAAATAAGTAATTGAGAAGATGCATCTCGCGAAGCCTTCCATTTAAATTATATTCATTTTATTTTTAATCAAAAAATTCATACCAGTATGATGCAGTTAATATGTTAGTCCTTTTAGACTTATGGCACAAAAAGAAAACATTTGGCTTTTAAACGAAATATAGACCAGAAAAATATAAACAGTACTGAAGTTAATTATGTGTCTGGGTGATAAATGCAAATCAGATGAAAGTTTCGGACTAAACCAGAACAATGTGTGCACCTCTATATGGTTATAGAAGCAGCAGGTTAGGCCTAGTAACTATATATCTTCTGCTGGTAGGCTTTATTAAAATGTGGGCTTCCACAAAACGTGAAGCAAACTGTCAGTTGTTTATTTTTGTCAGCCATGTGTTGTCAAATAAAAACAACACATTTCGTCCTACTTTTGACGTTTCAACTTACAATGTTTTGGTGAGTTGTCAGTGCATTTATTTGCATAGGGAAATGGCAAGTGTTTTAAACAGTATAATGGCCTATCGAGGTTGTTTACTAGTCAGTCTGTGGATTGTACGACTCGGAAAGCAATGCTCGTGAAGGACAATTCGCCCCGCCCAGCTAATGATAATGTGGTCACGCCCATTTCGCGGTTCGCGACTTTCCGCGAAAACCTTGAGTGACAGCGCGAAATTAGCCTTTCTCGTAGACACGAATACACAAATGTCAAAATAAATACATCTAGTTTAGGAAATTTTGAGCAAATATAACTTAAATTTCTAGCCTATAATGACGCTTTTCTTCGTTTAAATTTACAAAATAATTAAAAAGTAATTTAAAAAAAGGAGTTTTTAATTTGTTAAAATAATCTTCACGTTTTTTTAAATACTAAAGATATACGCGGTTAGACGACCTACAGGTACCATGGTAAGTTATGCAGCATACGCTTAGATTTAAAGCTTTAATAGAAGATTTTAATAGAGAATGGTATCGCAATATAGAAAAGTTGTATTTTAAATGATAAATTAGCAATGTCCTTTATAAAGACTAGACTGTCAAGGAATATGCAATTTCTTACCGTTTCCAAAGATTTCAATGAGAATTGAGAAATAGTGGTCTGGTACATTATATATACTTATATAACATAGACATCTATACAGATTCCCACATGAGATGGTGGGAGTAATTATAAAATTAGACTAAATCATGATTAATAAAGATGCACTGTTTAGACAGTTGAGTTATTTATTTTACTATCACAGTCCTTGTTTGTACGTTTTTTTCTTCTTGTGAATAAATTGTGGCGAGTGGATAGGATAAGTGCTTAAGGGCGCATAGTAAACGGCTAGTTAACAAAGGGTTCGGGATAAGTGAACGTCTTGTTTACAGGCAGTCGCTTGATGGCCGAGCAGTCTGCCTCACAGCAGCCAATCAGCGAAGCCGGTGCAACGGAGCGCCATAATGTAATCCCTGTCAATCAAAGTCTCGAGCAACCAATGACGGAGCAGATAGCCCTGGTGAATTGTTCGTTTATCAACTCACCGTCATGTCGATCTCTCATAAGCAGGTCCTTTTAGCAAGTCAGATCATTCGCCACACAACCATGGCTGCGACAAGCGCCAGTTTATATCTCGCTCCTTCAACACAGTCTTCCTTACTGAATGATCCAGACGGACTAGTACACCATCACCGCAGCATGCAGATGCCCATCAGTCAACATAGCCAATATAGAGACTTATCGGAGATTAAGTACATGCCTCAACAACAGCAAAATGGACATCACCTAGGTCACCATTCACCGAACCCCTGGGCAGCGGTTTCTCACGCTGACACATCGGCCCATTGCTGGTCCGCCATGGGCATGGGGATGTTGCCACAAGGTCTACACACGACTCAAGAAATGAAGCCTCTGCAGGTGAACGATGCTCTTTCCCACCAGAATACCTTACACCACCGGGCCCAGCCCTCATTACACTCTCACGGCTGGCAGACAGCCCCGACGTCTCACCTCAACATGAACGGTACAACACAACTTCAACACCACAGCTACGGACTGGGCATGAACGGTATGTTATCTCCCGGTCAACAGGCTATCATGCACCCCTGTCTCCGGGAGCCGGACCAGGACCTCGATCAACGAGACCACTCCGACGAAGAAGCTCCTACCTCGGACGATCTGGAACAATTCGCTAAACAGTTTAAACAGAGGCGGATAAAACTTGGTTTCACACAAGCTGACGTGGGACTGGCGCTAGGGACTCTTTACGGTAATGTGTTCAGTCAAACAACAATTTGTAGATTTGAGGCCTTACAACTAAGTTTTAAAAACATGTGTAAACTAAAACCGTTGCTTCATAAGTGGTTAGAAGAAGCGGACTCCACAACGGGATCGCCAACCTCTATAGACAAAATAGCCGCTCAGGGACGTAAAAGGAAAAAGCGCACTAGTATTGAAGTGACTGTGAAAGGTGCATTGGAAAATCATTTCTTAAAACACCCCAAACCTTCTGCTCAAGAAATCGCCCATTTGGCTGACCAATTACAGTTAGAGAAAGAAGTTGTCCGGGTGTGGTTCTGTAATAGACGACAGAAGGAAAAGAGAATGACCCCTCCGGCGACTATAGGACCGAACGGTGAGCTGATCTTAGCACAGGATGGTTCTATTAGTCCAATGTCCGGCAGTCCTATTCACTCTTCGGGCAGCCCAATTCACTCTAGCAACGGCGGAGGGTCGCCTTTGATGCATTCGCCATTGCCTTCTCATAGTTTACCACAAAACCTCGTTGCTCAGTCTATGGGGACGATCTCATCACAGGCCCATCAACCTCAGCACGGTTTGTCCCATCATCACCAACAGCATTATACCTCTCATCATTCGCCTCATTACCAGACGCAACATTCACCGCATTACCAGACGCAACATTCGCCACATTATTCACAACAACATTCGCCGCATTACTCTTCACAACATTCGCCGACGCAGTGATCAACAATGGTCGCCATGAACTCGTTATTTAGTATGTGAAATTTTCTATGTAACTATTATTGTACATTTCCTCCTGCAAAGTTTTACTTTTTAAGAAAAAAAACTTGTAAATATATAATATTTCTTCTTTTAAAAATTATGGCGAGAAATTCGAAAAGTGGAGGAAAGTGGATTTGCCGACCCTCTCTGGACATCTGAAAGTACTTTATGGTGGAAATGACCCGAGGTCTGATTTACAATGAACGGCAAGAAATTTTCTCTCTAAGCGTTTAACGACATTTGATTCATAAAGACTGACAGAGAAATGATTGACTCCGTGTGATTTTTCGTTCATTCCTGTGGATTAAATTATACAGGTCTGTAATATTGTATTATTCTATTATATACTTATCATTGTATATAAGTCGTACATCTGCTGTTGATATTCAAAGCCTGTACGACTAAATTACAATCTATTTAAATCAGGAGTGTTCTTGTTAATATAAACATTTAGGACCCCATGTCTTGCTTTAAAATGGGGACACTTAAATCTAAATTCGTTTATCTATAGAACATTAATATTATTTGTTAAATTCCAATTAGTATTTTATTTTTTGCTGATCCGAATTCTATTCAGAAAAGTTGACATTTGTAGATGTTCGAATTTCAAGTCTATTCTTTTCTTTATTTATTGCCTTAAAATGCATAATATTGTGAGTGAAATATTTGGGGTGTATACAATGGCTTGGGATACTTCAGGGGAAATTGTAGATACTTTATTCAATTTTATTTAAAAGAAAAATGTCTATTTTATCTTTTTTGTTGTCCAACGTTAGCCAACGGGCTATAATATTTGTCTTGTTTCTTGCAATCATTCCTTTTATACCTATTGTGATTAAAAGAAATATTCACGTGCATAATTTTCAATGCATTATTTTGTTTAATTATATATTTGAAGAAACCGAGATTTTTCAAAAGAATTTGAACCAATTTTGAGTATTAAATGTTTATTAATATATACATTAACCAGAATGGTTTAGAAAGATTTTAATGTGAAATTGTTTAGTATACTTTACTTTTATTGAATTTGCAATACCTTGACAAGCAGTAATAAGATAATCGTTACAAAAAGAGTGCATGTTGAATGAACCAGTGCTGTTAAAATTATTTGTAAAAATGACAGTGCATTTCTTTAAAAAAAGGTTTTACTCTTAATTTTTATCTTGTTTGAAAAAAAATATTCATAAAACATCTGTCAACATTCTGCTATTTCCTACTTATATTTAAATCTTTAAAATCTATCACAATGTTACCCATATTTTTTTTAACATGTTCGCCACACGCAATCAAAATCATTAAATATAACTTGACGCACAGTTGCTTCTTTATTCCCATTAATTTTTCCAATCATTACTTTTAGACTGATGATGTATATTGTACCATTTTACAATCAGTCCTTTTCGGACAATTTATTTTTATTTGAGGTCAGCGCAGCTTTTATTTTTTTTAAAAATCCAAATTTATGTTTATCTTAAGCTGATGTTGAACCCCAAATCCTCTTTTTTTGTTTTCGATTTACGGTTTACCAATTTTTGCCCTAGAGTTTACAATTTTTTGCCCTATGATACTCGTCTGTTGAGCTGTTCTTTTTGCGTAAGAGCCTCAGGGCAGTAGTGAATATTTATTTTTTTCTGTTTGTTTTAAATATCACTAGAAAGATATTTAAGTGTCACGTTACTTGTCTCTGGATTGCTTGTTTTGAAAGAGAATTGATGCAGAGAAAAGAAATAAATGTTGAACCATTCAAAACAAAAGAAGAAGTTGTTTTTAATTAATTTCCTTATTTATTAAGTAGACTTCACTTAAAATTGTATTTAAGTCTCGTTCAATAGACAGTGTATTGGTTAAGAGTGTGTTATATAACCTGTGAGTTAAAGGCAGTGTGTTCGTATTTCAAAGAAAAGCGCATTCAGATGTTGAGCTGAACTGTCAAAAGAGCCATAGCAGCCTTTACTTGGAAGAAAATCCGGGTCATTTTATTGCGAGCCTTGATATGGGTAGAGTCCTAAGTCCTGCATCTGAATGTCCCGAATTCTATTCCAAAAGGAGGCATGCAATATTATGTTTCTCTAAATGTATTAATATATATGACGAAAGCACGTTGATGGTGTGATGAGTGTGGACGATATGTTTTAATAATATAAATGAATTTAGTTCGGGCTATACTTATAGATGTACCTGGATACAGGGAGAAACCGCAAAAACTGGTGTCAAAATCTGTATAAAGTTTCGAAGTTCAAACTCCAAGATTTAATCCGTTCTAGTTTAATACACTGTGTTGAGGACAAATGTATCTACATATTATATATGAATAAGGCGGCGAATGAAAGGAAGTGTAGTTAGATGTTAGACATAGGTACAAAAAGTATACTACCAAAACTGACAGTGAATATATAGGTTAGATAAACATAGATGCACAAAGCATAAATTGTTGAAATGTAAGGGCACATGGGACGTAGCGACATACTATACCCGCACAATGAAAGTAAATATTTACAAAGAAATTCTCCTTTGGCCTCAAATGCTCATCTTTTGCCACTTACCACCTTATATTAAGAAATAATCTTATAGGGTTAACAATGATAAATTCTAGTCCGAGCTCACCTTTTCCTGATAAGTGTTTAATCAAAACTATAGAAAACTGTCAATACCGCGCGAAGTAAATAACTTCTTATAATGGTATAGCCGTCTATGAGCTCAGAGCATGAGGACGTTCTTTTGTTGACAAGAGGGCGTAGTGTTGTATATTGCATCCAGCACGCGGAGCCTATTAAATTTTCAATTACACATTGAATTATGTATATAGTATAGTGTTATATCAGTTCGGTTTAAACTTCTCGAGCTTTGTTTAAAAGAATGTTTGGGCAAAAATTCAATTAATTCGAAATTGCGATTTAATTATCTCTGAAGATATAGATATAACTCAACGTTTTGACCTAAAGACGTACAAATATTTGCCTATTACCAAAAGAACATATTTGAAAGTATGTTATATATACATGGTGCGTATATATATATATATAGCGTTTAATATTTCTAAACAAATTTGCCTCATATCACCCGATGGATGGTTTTGCTTTCAATCTAATAATGTACATCGAAAAGTTGAGTCAGCACGCGAGTATGTTTATATATTTCATTTCAAGTATTTACAGCGAAAGAAGAAATATACATGGTTAGATGTACGTTTTGATCTGTACTTTTGTACAAACGAGGATCTGCTGTATAGCCACGATAGATAGATACAACCTGTCTAGTCGTTTATTTTATATGTATGAGTGTATATTTCATATATGTATATTTCATCTTTCACTCAATACTTGTCTAGAAATATACATGGTTAAAATATTCCATTTGTGCTGATGTGTTATGAATGGGCAGATAACAGATAATCCATGATTGAACACTGACATGACGCGTGCTCTTGTATATTTCATTTATGTACGTTTCATCGTTCACTCAATTTATATTCCTGTCATTTCTAATCATATTCGAGGGCTACATAATAAATATTAGTTTTCGACACTGTTCAAAAAATTCCGGTCCCCGTTTCCCTAAGGTAGCGAGTTCAATTCTCGCCCGGGTACATATTTTGCTGACCGGGATTTTTTCACAGTGTCGACCGGCAACGTGTATTTATTATACTTGTCATATTGTACTATAATTCAAGAGAAAACGCATCTAGTCGCCAAAGCAGTAGCCCTACATAGAAGTATCAGTGTATATTTCATATGTATATTTCACTCAAATTATAGATACCTATAGCGTAAAGTTAAAATATACATATGCTCTATCGGTTATATATACTTCGTGGTCTGTGCTTCTATCTTTAAAGAGGACATGCTGTGGGCTATTTGCGAGCTGTGTTTTACTTTTCACGCTTCGTTGGCTAACAAGAAGAACGACGACTTTCTCAAGTTTTTCTTAGCTAATTCGGTTTAATAAATTTCTCATAGAGGATATATATCTCTTGGCACCTTGTAGCTATCAGCAAAATTAACACCCCACAAAGGATGATGACCACGTTTGAAACCATATCATCCGCATCCCCGCCTGTGTACGCCTGTTCTAAGGATGTGACTTTTGAAGCATTCGATTTCCCACGATATGAACTGAGATATCTAGATAAATTGTTTTCTTTGGACGGCAAACTTGATCAAATATAATGATAGGGCAACTGGTTGTACAACGATAATCAGAAAAATTACGACGTAAAATTTTATAAAAGCAGTTAAATTGCGTATCCCCTGCACCTGTGTTTATAACTCACCTTTCGTCGAAACAAAAAGACTTCCAAAAAGATTAATGGCTCGACTTATTATTCTGACTTATCATGCAACTTAATTTATTAAAAGCGGTATTACTATTTTGTGTTTTAAAAGAGTATAGGCAGTATTATAATTACACTGCACTGGCAAATGTATTTTTCAAAATATATAAATTTACTTAATTTAAGGGTCTTTAATTTCCAAAAGACTGTTTTACAATAGATTAAGTGTAATAGCAATAAAAATAATAATGCTATTACTAATAATAGAAAAATATTATAATGACGATGATGATAATAATAATAATAATAATAATAATAATCATGAAATAAAAAGACAGATACAATTATTGATAACAATTTGAAAAAAAAAAATCGACATTTTGTCAGTTTATTTCATAACATTATAAGCAGGCCTAATATTAAATAACTGTAATACGTCTGTAAAAAAATAACAATAAAAAGTTTAGGCTTATCAGTTAATATGCCTATATAAACAAATATTAATTCCAAAACTTTCTTTCCTTCTTTCGTTGATTTTATTTACTTAAAAATGCCTCCATAAATTACAAATGCATTTAAACATTTTCAAAAACATACACGTTTTGTTAAAAAAAAGTATAGACTACAGTATACAGGAAGCCTGCAGTTTCTAGTAAGAGTTTGACGTATATAATACAGTAGTGTAATTCCGAAAAACAGTGTAACATTGAGTCAAAATAAAGCTATCGTTTTCTCCGAATTACAATATACTTGAGTATTATAAGCCTATTAGAAATTGATCACAAGGAATTCTAAGAAGTAGAACCTGATGTATCCTGTATTGATTGCTTATATATACACCCATTTAACAGCTTTTGTCTATTGCAGTATTCTGTTGTCGATGACAGATGCGGTCCTAACAATACAGCGATGACGAACCTAGGAAGATTAAATTAAAAGCTTACTCTTGCTATAATAGATACTCGACGGGTTGGTGATGTTTGCACCACTAATTTTGGTAGCCGGGATGTGTGTTCAAAGGGCTATAGCCGACGGCGAAAATTAGGCGCTAAATAGATAAGGAAAATTGTATTGCTTGCCGTTAACAAGGCTTCCAGATTGACCTGCTCGCGAATTGCCCTCGTGAAACTCAAAGGAATACGGTCTTATACGCGTCCTGGTTTAAGTTCTATAAGGCGTTCACAGCAAAGACAGCCTTCCTATAAAGGTAACCAGGGGTTTCACAACTTCCCAGCTCAGATATGCAGCTTGGGATCTATGGGGTCAGCCAGTCAGAAAAAAATCATCGATGAACATTAATATAGCATGGCGAAATTTTCGACTGCCAAAAATGCGTCGTGTTGGCTGCGTAGTCAATAAGCGAAGCGATTCAAAGCAAGTGAATGCGACTTTATATTAGCCCCGATAGCCAATATTGTAGTAAAATAGTCTTCCAGGACGCGATCCCCGAGCGACTCTTTTTACAATGTAGGATATGTGGAGGGCAATCGTCTTGGCTGGGACAAAGGTTTTCATAGGGGTTTTTGTCTGGCAAATCGGGTACTTTCCCCGGCGAGAGACTGCAATAAGTCACTTGGCTTTGTGTCGCCAGCTGAGTACGCGTTTTCAAGCCGGGGTCATCCATTGTACGTTTCAATCCGCCCCGCAAAAACTTTACCTTCGAAACTGATCTCTTTTCTGTTGATTTCACTGTCATCGACGCGTGCTCTCTCTAAACACGGCTAGGCCTCTGAGCCGACTAGCTGCAGTTAAAGGTAAAACTAGTTGACAGAAGGGAAAATATTGCCTTTAAGACTCCCTCCTTATTATTCAGTCATGATCGTCACTGAAAGCTTGTCGCCAGATCGCAGACTCGTATCCCGTCTACTATAACCGCTTTATTTTCGCTCTTTATTTGAAGTGACTTTTGGCGAGTAGATATGACATAACTTTGACCTCAGAGTTGCCTCTTCCATTGAGCTTTACTTTGTAAGAACGGATTTGTACACGCAAAGAAAACTAAGTCACATGAAAAGTCTATACGTGAAACCTCTCAAAAGGCGATCGGATTGTTGATAAGTGGAAATTCATATAATATAAGTGTAAGCATTAGATACCTTTAATTTTCGATATTGCTATTATAAAAAAAAAAATCTGCCTCCAATCCTACCAAGTAATGTAAGGTATTTTAATTGCTGTATATGCATCTAAAAGCATTTATATTCGATTTATCATTCCAAAATTACCAATATAGTTACAAAGATAACGTGCAAATCGTTTCTATGTAAAATTTGGATATAATTATTTTTTTTTTGTGATTCTTATCCTTTAATCATGTTTTTATTAATTGGAAAGCCAAATCAATTTTATCGTCTTTATAATAAGTGGTATTTACCATCGCAAAAGTTAATTCCCATAAGTTTTCCTAAATTTTAACAACAATAGACAGAAGTTATCAACTATAGTTTTTTGTAAAACCTCAGATCCTTTTTTTGAAACGCAAAAGACAACAGCTAGACTTTTAATGATTGGTGCATGTTTTAATTTAAAATTTAATATTTAATATCTAAAATTTAAAATTTAATATTTAAAATTTAAAATTTAAATTGTGCATGCATGTATACTTAGTTTTGATATCCTTCGGATAGCCGTTTTAAATGTTTGTTTTGTAAAATCGTGCGAAACTACTTAATTTAGTATAATATATTGTGTAGTTATGACACAACTCGGGTACGTAATAATATAACAATACAGCTGCGTGCATGGTCCTACACAATGATTAAGAAATGTTGATAAATATAATAATTACACATGTAACGCGTGCTTCGCTATGTTATCGCTCACAAGGTATTGTATATATCTTTATTTAATGGAGGAATAAATCATTTAAATATGCATATCAGTTACGAAGATATAGTAAAGAGTACTGCACCGAGCAAAAAGTCACCGCTACTCCCGATTCATTATATGATCTTTTTATATATCTTATTTAAGATACACACGTTAATTAAAGCAATTAAAATAATTAAAATAATTAAAATATAGTATTTTGCAATTTCTACCATATAGCAATGAGTAAATGTAAATAGTGAAACACCTTTTGTTGAGTTTTAATTTAAAAAGCTCGAGATGACAGATATCAATTAAGATGTCTGCGCAAATTAAAATTAAAATATAGCTATCAAAAATTAAACATAAGCATTACATATGAAGTGGTCAGAGTTACGTGTACGAAGGAATGGATTAATTTAATATCAATTTAGTTAATGATAAAAACAGTATATAATATAACTGTAGGATGCAAAACGCTCATACAAACCACTTTAAACAAACAATTACAAAAATAGGTTATTGTATTAATATAATTTGATACAATTTATAGTGCAGTTTGCTTTTTATGTTGACATAATTTTGCCAATTGTAGGCTTTTGTTTGTAATACTAAGCTCAAAAGTCTTCAAGGCTGTGTATTCAATAGATTTATTTGTAGATGTATGTGGCAGGTAGACAAATAGAAAGCTTGAACGATCCTATAAGCTGAGACAAGATATACACAGGTGGAAGCCTATGTACATTTCAAAACGCGTCACTTGAAATTGACACCTGACAGTGGTGAAATCGATTGGTGTCACTGCTGGTTATTGATGACATGGTCGCAGGTTCTCAACTGCATGGGCTGGAAAGAAAGCTCTTCCGAAAAGATGACAATCCATAGGCCTGCAGGCATCGCTTCCTGAAACTATGTACGAACATTTCACGATGGCACAAATGGCGCCATCTCGAGATAAACTTTGATACGGTGACGTCATTAACGACCCAAAGTTTTACGGAACCACCCCATGGACAAGTGTCTGTTCAACGATATTCAACCTATGCATTTAGCGTATAAACGTATAATGACAGCGACAGAAAGTGCTGATCAATTTCATTGTGAATATAGGCCATTTGATTAAAACATTCGACGATATATAACCAGCTTGGTCATAAACATTTTGTAACCATTAAGTACTATATAGCTTTTCAACGCAGAATATAACTTTGGGACAAACATGCGACATGTCAAGCTTTTAGTCTCGTGCATGCACTATTTTCAAGGCAATCCCCTCTTACGGAAAAGCATATTCCCTGGAAATCTGTGTGAATGTGTATAGTTTGACAAAAAATAATAAATAAAATGTCAATCTAACCTCAATTACATTTGATAATAAAGATTTAAAGAATTGAATTTCTCTGTTATCGTATGACATCGCCATGTAGACCGTGCGTATTCTTACAGCAGTAGTTGGCCGATTGACGACCGCATAATTTGCTTCAATTTGATGCATATCACTACAGAAAATGGAGCCTCTGTGACAAAGCCGGTTATATATTGGCAAAGGTTTTAATCAAATGGGTCATAAAGAAGCCAATTTGTATGTAATGATATTCGGTAAATTGCCTGAAAAATAAGCGGTCGCGTCGTTCGGCGAATTATAGCTGTAAGAGTATGCTTGACCTACATGATGTTGTCACACGGCGATAGAGAAATGTAATACCTTAAATCGTTACTATCAAATGTAATTGTGCTTAGGTGACATTATATTTTAATTCACACACTCACACATTTTTCTGACGAAAATGCTTTTCCATAAAAGGGGCTTTCCCGTGAAGTATAATGCACGGAACTGAAAGTTAGAGAGATGTCCCCTATTTATCACAAAGCTCTAGTCCGCGTTGAAAGGCTGGATGATACTTAATGGTTACAATATGTGACTAGGCCTATATATATGTTTATCTTTTATTTTACTGTTTATCATTCTTTGGACAGAGATTACTGATATAGGCTGGACGAAATATCTACTGAAAATATGACAAGCTTAAAGCCACACTAACCGCTAAACGAGATGGTAGCTGAAAAAATATAAGCACACAATTTATCACTAAAATGACATTTCTTTACCTAAAATATATAATGCAACGTTTCCCGTCGTTGTAATTAGTCGCAACGTGCTCTAGACGGACAAAGACATTTGAATCTAACCGTTAGCTTGTCCAGTCATCGTAGACTGCAACAACAACAACACAAACTAGCTTCCAACAAATTTCTGGTTACATTTCTTAA
Source organism: Tonicella lineata (assembly GCA_034781015.1). NCBI lineage: Eukaryota > Metazoa > Mollusca > Polyplacophora > Chitonida > Mopaliidae > Tonicella > Tonicella lineata. The sequence continues at coordinate 1,199 of JAVFBY010256650.1, read as the reverse complement.
AATAAGGAAATGGTGTCTATGGGATTGATGTATAAGTGACATTTGCAGAGAAGATGACAATTTACACTTCCGAGAGACACAATTTAGCTAAGAAAAATGTTTGAAGTATTCTAAGGGTCAGACTTTTGTCGACCGTTGTCGACCCTGTCTTTATTTTGATGGGTATACCCAAGTACATACAAACTTTTACTTTGATTTTAAAGAAAAATAGGAAACCAAAACTTTTAGTTTATGGCAAAAATGGAAAGTTCATAACTTTTTGTATCTGGGAAAAATACACAAACTCGCCGATTTCCATTTTATATATACATGTAGTATCAGTCCATTTCGCGGTTAGTGGGCCTTAAATAAAACTTCGAATAATATATTTTTGGAAAGTAAATAAATTCATCCCGCGTGGAGGTGATGTCATTTGCGATCCAAAAATTTCGAACGAAGTTTAATGATACTATATACCTCCCTAATTGTTTGTGTTGCGTAATGCTTTCCACCTATTAATTTAGCATACTATAATGTACTGACAAATCCAAAGATGATGAACTTGAACAATATACACATGTTTATGTCGTTTAGTTTTTCAGTTGTGCATTATTCTTTGGAGATGTCATTCTCTATTAGGACTAATGTTGTATACGAATTTTGTAGTGAGTGGGAAAGAAAATATTATGAACAACACAGTACGTGATTTAAAAAATATCTATATTTATATGTATATCGATCCACGGTGGGGGCATGCCAAACTTTCTTTTCTGCATTTATAAATATATATATATATAACTTTAATTCGATTTAAATGCTGTTCTAAAGCATTTTAACAAAATTAAAAACATTTGATACAATTATGATGGAATATTTCATAAACTATACGACGAATAGTAGACAATAAGGCTACTGTTATTGGAACTCATCGTTGCAGTATATATACATCATATAAATATATGACAACTGCCGACAGGTTTAGCACAAAACCTGAGAAAATTGCAACCATGAATTGTCGTTTCAGTTCACGAAATTGCATAATTGATAGGGTGTCATTTTAATCCAAGCCAATTATATATACAATTGTATGTAAGCCTAAAATACTCCATAGAGTGTAGATGCAGAGGTCTGTATCATTATTAATCTACTATGTATCCGTATATAAGGATACAGAGCAGTGTTGAACAAAAATGTGTAATTTCTGATTTTTTGATTTATCA
>JAVFBY010256539.1:0-10586 GCA_034781015.1 Tonicella lineata | reverse complement strand
ATTTTTTTTTATTTTTTATTTTATGTCTTGTCTTTCATGTTGCCAGTGACTTGAACGGTGGTTTCCTCCACCCATGGCTGGCACGCCGTCATATAGATGAAATACCCCTGAGTACGGCGTTAAACCCCAATCAATCAATCAATCAATCTAAAAAAGAAGGTTTGCCAGCTGGAGGACATTCACTAGTAATCACTACCCATTTGATAGGTACATGAAAATGACAGAACTCCCTAAGCTAATTGTAATTCAATAATTTGTTTGTGTTGTTTATAAACACTTCCTAAATAGTATAATTATTAAACCTATCAGAGGCTTTAGAGTGGTAGTGAATATCCGCCACCTAGACTCCTGCAGACAAACTTTCTAAGTTCTTTTTTAGAGAAGGTCAGTTGGCTGAGTGGTTTAGGTGGTCAGAATTTAATGCTGGCAATTTGGTGCCTGACTCCAAGGGTGTTGGATTCAATTCCTACACTGGGCTCAACCTGCACATTTTTTTTAACTTGAATCTGTTCTAACTAAGAAAGCGTGTTATCCCTAAATAAAATAAAAAAATGCTGCATAATGTAAATATTAAACCAGGGTGATGCAACCACGCTGTCATATAAAGGAAATGACCTTAAATATGTGTAGCCTTAAATTGTCTTGGATCTGTGCCTGCTGTGCTGATATCCTATTATCTCTTATGTTTAGGGTGGATGAGTTTTTTGTGGAATCTCCTCAGTTAGGACGGTTAGAAAGGATACGTGTCTGTCACGACAACTCTGGATTCTCAGCTGGATGGTTTCTAGATAAGGTAAGTTAACTGCAGCTGGTATTGTCTAAACATTCAGTATGACATAGGGGTTTTTGATTTGCAACTTCTGATTGATTTATGATGCAGCATTTCAGTTTCTATTCTGATAATTTTTTTAAGCATGTCAAAATACACATTGAAACAATGCTTTCATAAAAAAAACATTCAGAATCAATAATTTATGTATATATTCATATTAGTAAATTAATATCTAAGTGTTACAAATATAAACTGGTTGGACGAGTGACGATGATTTGGCCATGTGTTAAAATATGATCAGTAAGACCGACAATTACAGTTTTTACAATCAAGATATTTCAAGGTTTCTGCAATAGGGGTGTAAACTAAAGATGCACATACCCTACGATACGATACGTATTGCTATACAGTATGTCTGTTTTAAGCTGAATGCTCATAAAAGTTGTCATTACGCAGAATCCGACACAATTTATACTGTGGTCCCTAATGTCTGATCAATCGGCCTATTTAATTGTGCAGAGTTTTCCCTCTTAATACAAAGCTCTTCAGCCATTTTCCCTAGTCCAACGAAATACTTTAAAAATAGTGTGTATAATTGGCCTGCATATTGAGCTCATAGTCAAGAAATTGTGCATTTGGATAGACTTTCCTAGTCTAAAAATAGTGATGTCAAGGATAATTTCCTCCACCCATTGGGCTGAAATGTCGTCATAAAGGAAAAATACCGCTATTAGTATGGCATCCACAATCAATGAACATTCTGAAAATAGCTTCACCAGTCTTGTTATTTTTTTTTTGTCTCTCACGTCCAGATCTTTTTTTTATATATTTAGTATGCTAAAATAAAATCATCATATAATTCAAATAAATATATAAATGAGCAAGTGCGGGGTATTGCGATTATGGGCGACAGAATATCATATTGTATCTTCGGCAAAGATATCATGATGCATCAGTGTATTATTAAACCCTTTATCTGCTGCGCACCATTAATTTTGTCATCTCATAAAGGAACTGTCTTGATTATTGTCATGATTGTGTAAGATTCCAAGAAATCCAATAGGTATTAGCAGACAAAACATGCAAGAAAATGAAATAAAAACATATTAATCTAACATATTTTTTATCCTCATGAATAAACAAATCAAAAACTGAATATAAAATTTATTTACAGACCATGTGTTTAATATTTCATTCTAATAAAGCCAGTGCATTAATAGACAAAATAAAGTTTTTTCAATGTTATTTCAATTGTTCTTTAGATATCTTCGCATAATTGCTCAAATACAGACTCACAAGAATCTAAAAATATGATTTTTTAATGGAAACTTGTATTTTGATGTTTGATTCTGAGTAGACATTTCTGTTTTTCTCCATTAACTTTTACATTTGACATATTGTACATGTGAGAATTTAATGTGTAATTTAAAAGATAAATAGCAGACTTTCAAAGGACTAAGCAGCATTTATTCAGAGGGGTATAATATAGGTTGTACAGGTAGCTTTAACATTTCAATGAAGAGTAAAATCTGTCTTCTATCACTTGATTTGAGAATAGCACAACACTTTACAACTAATTTCCACCACAAATATACAATTTGAATTAGAGGTTGGCCAACAAGATCTGTGTGATACCATGGACATCAACAGAATCTGTTAATTTTCAAAATTACTAGCATCCACCGACTAATGTTGAAAATAAACCCTCACACTGACTACTCATTCTTGTGTGTGTATTTTGGTTCGTTTCCATGTAAAAATCCTGACAGCTTTTGTGGCTGTCCTGCAAGTGCACAATGTAGTCATAGACTAACATCGACGACACTGGAACGTCCTCTTGCAACAAAGTACATATATGTAACATTGTTATATCATTGAGATGTCATAATAAAGATGATGGCAATATATAAACACATGCTGATGAAAATAACACATGTTAACACAGGGCTTGGGAGTGAAGATTATTAGATATCATGGTTGTGGTGTGCGAAATAATCTTATCCTCATTTTGTATTCTCCATTGTGAAAATACATTGTTAACCCAGCGCCAGTGAATAAACTCAGTGGACGTTAAATAGTTTCTACTGCAACCTCCATCACTTGACATTAAATGTCGCTGAATGAAATCCTGTATCATCTTGTCACAGTGTAAAATGGTTTGTTTGTTTGCATACTGAATGGCTGAAGTCATTGTCCCTGCTATGAACTGATTTTTTAATCAGGTATTGATATACCACATCTATACCACTCTGGTGAAGGATTCATTATACCCAGGAATGTTCTTTGAGGCTGTCCTCCCCAACCCTGGCGTTTGTAACCTGAAAACAGAAAATAATCTTTGTAGGCCTTCAAGGTCTTAACTAAACTCAAAATGTTTCAGCTGTTCAAAAAAATCTTCTCGGTCAGTTGTCAATATATTATGCAAATTAATTTGTAAAATATATTACTAAGATTTACACAACTCTTTTGATTAGTAACGTCTTTTTTATTTAGGTATACGGTTTAATCCTAACCAAGGAATTATTTTGTTTACGGTATGTTAGATTCGGCAGAAAATATATTTTTTAATCTCAAGTTGACCTGAGTAGATAGACTGTGAACAGCATTTATGAAACAAGGTGCTCTGAGTGTGTGGATAGCTTTTATTATCCCAATAGAGCCAATTTGGTAACTCAGACTGGTAACTCAAGTATGGTGGACTTTACAAACCATATTGTTTCTGTCTCTGTAACATTGATTATTATTCACTTGTCATTCCACTGAAGAGTTCATTATGATACAAAAGTAGTGTAGTCCAAAACTTTTGGATTCATTATTAAGCACCATTTCATTTAATTAAACTAATAGAGTAAATAAAAAATATAATTTCCGAGCTAAATGTAAAGATTTTTTGTGAGTTACTAGTATTGTCCAAACTTTAGCACGTTTTCGTGTAGATACAGATATACTAGCATCAATCCTTTCTCAATTTAGCAAGGTTCGACTTTCAGACGCCGTTGTATAGGTGAAATACCCCTGAGTATCGCGTTAAACCCCAATCAATCAATCAATCGACTTTCAGTGTACATGTAGTAACAAGCAGCATTATTTTTTAAAAATGAGTACTGTTCCATTTAAGGATATCCGCAACATAAAATCATGTAAAATAAGGCAACCTTTCACTGTAGACACTGCCACACTATCAACCTAAATGTAAAATTGTATCAGTGCAGATACCAGTATCACTAGCCGTAGCGGGTGGTTGGGCGGGAGGTTCATGATGCCCTTGTGCTCTCGGATGTGTCGTGTTTGGTTCCTTTTTTTTCCTTTTTCTGTCTCGTCTTTTATGTTAACAGTGATGTGAATAGTGGTTTTAAAACATAACACAAATCTTAATGGATAACCCAATAAACCAGCAGTGGTTATCCATAAACATGATAAAGCCTTGTGTTGTGTTTATTTAAATATATATCTAACAATATTTTGATTCATATGTTTGCATCATTATCAAGCTACATTGTAAATTTAGCAAAATCTCACTGTACATACATACATGTACATGTACAAGCATATTTCGGTGCAGATACCAGCAACATTATAAAAAATAAATTTAGCCTATTTCCATTGCAGTTTATTATACATGTACTGCCATTATAATTCTAAATTTTCAAATATTTTAGAGACAATTCTAGACTAGCACCATTATCATCATAATATATTTAGCAATGTTTCATTGCAAATACTAGAACCGTTATTATACCCAATTTAAATCACAATTTTTATATAAAAAGTTCAGTCTTGCTATGTTTTAAAGGCTGGTATGAATTTTAATTCGATTTTGGTTTTGGTGAAAACTTCTTGTAAAGAATCAATTAATTTATGTAGTGTAAGAATTCAGAGAATGAGCAGTTTTACTAACCTGGTTCTTTCTTGTAGAATACTGGTGTATGTCCCAGTTGCGTTGTTCTTTCTAACTTCCCTCCCACAAACTCACAATGATCATGTCCAAAGCCATTGCTATCTGCGATGTTGAGAAAGGTGTCTGATAGAGAGTCACTGAGGAATATCTTATACATGTCTTTAGTACAAAGAATGACACCCACAATACTACCACTGGCATAGTTTGTCCTCTTCACATACTTCTCCCCATAACATTTCACATGGCTCTTTGAGTGGGAGAAATTAAAAGGCAACCATGTGTCGTTGTTAATTTTAAGTTGTACTCTAAGATTTCTGACGGACTCATTTAGACTGTGAACAGAGAAGACCACCTGCTCACTAAGAGTCTGGAGTTCTGTATTCAAGTGTGTTAGAGATACGTTATTATCCCATACCCTGTCACGCCATTCTAAAATACTTTTCCTGTTCTCTGTCACTTTCTGGTTAGAATTTCCAAGAGCGCTCTTCATGGTTAAGGACTGTTCCTTGTTTGTTCTTTCCAGAGCTTGGATATTGGAGGTCATGGTCTGTGACATGGTATTGATATAGTTGTTCTGCTTTGTAAAGTTAAGAGCCGTGTCTTCGTGTAATTCTGTCACTAACTCTTTAAGTGTACTCAGTTGTTTAGTGAGTTCATGGTGGTTAAGAGAGAGATGATCCTGAATCTGATCCGTGTTGTCACTCACCTCACCCACCTGGTCATTAAGCTGATCTATCTCCTGTTGTACTGATCTCAATCCTGTCTGAGTGCTGTTCCTGACTTTAAGATCACCCTGCTGACGATCCACGATCTCCTGTTTTAATAAACTATCAGTCTTATTCCAGTAATTTAGGTTTTTATTACCGACATCCTCTATATGCTGTGCCTGCTGTGCTATGATGTGCTGTAAAGCTGTGATGTTTTTCTCAAACTCTTCAAGGTGTTCATTTTTCACCAACGGCTTCCAGTCATCATCTATTATGTTGTCCTCTTCTTCATAATAATCGTAATCACTTTGACCCACACGAGCACGTATTTTAGGCCGTCGTCGCGTTTTGCAATTCATTTTTATCTCTGATTTAGCATCGGCAATCTGTTGAGTGACATCGAGTCTGAGTTGTGTCAGTTGTGTGGAACAACTGTAATTAAGCTTAAGTATTTGATTCTCATGCTCCAGCTGTAACACACGACTTCTCAAGTCTACGGTTTTATGACCGGCCACCTGATATATTGTACTCAGACGAGTCTCCATGAAGTTGACTTTCTTCTGAAGGTGGATGTTCTGCGTGTTCATGTGTAGAAGTTTCTCGTGGACGCTGGTCATCTGCTGGTACAGATGTGAGAGAGCAATGGTGTTCATGGAGGTTTGGGCTCCAGGACTGACCGGCTTTGTGTCTCGACTCTGATTGTTCATTGTAAACTTCTTCACCTCCTCAAAGCCACCAGCAAACGGGTGTAAAGTTGCATCAATTGTCCCTGTTATGTTCTCTCTTAGTTTGGATAACTGATAGTCGATGTAAGGTTTGAGCAAATCTATGGCTAACAGATTTAAACCTTTTCTGGTGTATTTTGTCTTCTTGTTGGTACTTTGTGAGTTTGGCTTGGTAGACGATGGACTCTGACCGACTCGAGGCATAATCTCTGGTGGGGAAAAGTCTACGAAGTCTGGGTAATCATCCGTGAGGTCAGGGACAAAAAAATCCTGATCAGATATGGAGTCTGTGCCTTGACCACCAGTAATAGTCTGTGTCCCCTGACTCACCTGAGGCCTGTCTCTTGTCTTTTCTGTTAACCTTTCCCTCAGTATCATATTCTCCAAATCCTGAACAACTTTTTTCTGGTATAGAATTTGACCCTCTAGGTAGTCTAATTTCTTTTCCATCTCTTCCTGGACGTCACATGAATGTTTAACCTTCTCTTTGGGGAGTACCAGTGTCATTATACAGGTGTCGGTGTTTCCCAGGCTCACAGTGATTAAAGTGAGGGCAGAGAGGAGAAGTAATAAACAACTCACGTACCCCAGTCTGGAATATGGTAATACACCCATTGTCTTAACTCACCGGCAATCTGATTATGAACTAAGATGAAATGTTAGTATAAAGGCAGTCAAGCTGACCTACAGCTAAACAGGAAAGATTAAAATGTTCCAAAGTATTCTGCGTCACATACCCAGTTTCCTATCAACCCACTCAAAGAGCCCAATCATCGTCACATGGTAAAGCCCACAGAGCTAGGCAACTTTCTATTCTACAGTCCTCAGCTAGAAGAAAGACTTGGAGGAAATTTCACATATGTTCCAGCATCTAATTGCTCACTAATAGTTCTAATAAAAAAGCTGTATAGCTGTAGAGAACATGATATGGTTTCTGGCGAGTCAACCAGTAGCTTATTACTGGCCACATGTATACAGTGCTGGTTAACAGGCAGGCTGACTGAGGGTGTGTTGACATTTGACACCACAGACCTACTTCTCTCTTCCTATTCTCCTCTTCTTCCTTATTCAACATGAAAACACTTGACCAAATCACTACTCTTGATTATGACCTCTGTCCGTATCTTATGATATTAAACCTAAATCCTAGCATAGAACTTCACCTTAGTTAAAGATGTATCATTTGAATATACAGAACCCAGTGTGCCTGTTATACGACCAGACGAGACAACTATCGTGATGGATTGTTACATCAACTTATTTGATCAATGTTAAAGCTACAAGTATCAGGCTGAACTGCTGGATTGGAATAAAAAAAATGGCTTTCAGAAAATAGCTAAGTTCTGACGAATACAGCTTCGTCAGAAGTCTGTTATGTGATCTTGTTGTTTGTAAACAGGTTACTCATCCTAACCCCCCTCTCCCGGGGTTCCCTTGTCTAAATTCCTATTGAAGGAAACCACTAAAGTCTTTCTTTGGCATTTGCTATCATCCGATCTTTCTATCATTGCCACTGCCAATAAATGTAGTCTGTCCTATTAACCTACGGTAAAGGTTTCACTGATAGTTATTGTTGGCATACATGTACTTCTGACTTACATTGTTCAGTGTCAGACATTTCCAAACAAACATTGACTAACAAGAAAGAAAAAAATGCCATTAGTTGAAAAGGTTATTAGGTTTCTAGTTTATTTTCTGAATCTCAAGCTACATGTATTTGTTACGTGTACATATATTTTTTTTTTAACTTACCAGGCTGACAAATAGAGGAAGAATGCACATTTTTATACCATGTGACTGTATATGAACATTGACTTTCAGACTGGAAGCTGGCTGTTTTTGACTACAAAATTTATTTTGAGTAAAACACTTGTTATGAGATTTAATAAAAACTTTTCTGTCTTTGTCATCATTTATTATCAAAGTAATCCGTATACATTTAATTTGTAACTATATGTTTGCATGTTAAATCGGTAATCTCTTTTTTCCACTTTGATCCACTCAGAATTTGCTTCATAAAATTGCTTGTTTGGTTGACGAGAGCTTCCTGATGCCATCGGGCTCGCAGAGCTAAGAGACATTAGAAAGTCAATTTGTTGTGGTTTCCTGTATTTGACCTGTCTGTGTCCTTGCCAGTGACATCGGTGGTGGTTCCTCCATCCATTCGACTGGTACACCATTATATACATGTACGTGAAATACCCCAGAATTCAGCGTTCAACACCAAACATACCAACTTCATAAAATTGTGCTGCATTTTCAAGGTTCGCTTGGTGCATTATACATATATTAAAGCTTACCAGGTACATAACAGTTTCCTTACATAATTTAACATAGTTTCTTTGGGTCAGTTGGTATGTTATTTTGGTGTAGACCTAATATGTAGGCCTATATGGTACTATAATACAGTATAAATCATACCATTAAAATTCTGATGAAGACAATAACATCAGCAAACAACTTCAGTGTGTCAGACATATTACACAATATTGAATAGAGCTACTAACACACTGAAAAAATCATAAGCTGGTCAGCCATGTGTGTGTTTTATTGTAGAATAGTTGTACAAATATTATCTATAGGTCAGGTAGTGAGCGTTCATTTAACAGATCGTATTCCATCATATGCTCAACACATGCACAGTCTGTTTTAAGACAATTTATTTTTGGGATTTTTATTTTGTATATTGCCAAAAACAAATCACACTTGCACAAGGATGTTGATCAATTCAAAACATTGTTATACATTTAAAGGGATATGTTACAAAAATATCCAGAAAAAAATCCGACACTCATGGGAGATGTTTTTTTATGTAAATAAATTTGAAATTTAGCCTTTGTTTTACTTTTATATATGAGCCAGAGTTAATACTGTTGTATATTTGATTTTGCCTTTGTATAACTGTATGATTTGTGTGTATGGTTACATCATTTCAGAATGATTATATGGTTCAATTATGACATGTATTTATTTTTTGGGAACTTTTTTTAAGCATTTTAATCTGACAGGTTCATTTGAAACAATATGTGTACTTAGTAAGTTAAATTAAAAAATAATCATGGTATATTTAATAGGCTACTGCATGAAGTTCTGTGAACGTTCTGTTTCATATTATTAGCTTGTATCACTGGATCATTGGATTTTAAAGGCAGACCTAGAATATATTTTTTTATTAATGGAGTTACTGTTTAGTAAAATGTTACTGCTTTCAGAATTTATTGATATTCTCCTTAAAATGTTATAATTTCTAGTTTGTTTATTAAATATATACTTATATTTGTATGTTAAATTCTCATTTATGTAAATAAAGTTTAGTTTGTTTTATACAGTCTATTTTCTTAAATAAATTAAATTAACAAACCTAACAGGATAACGATGAGTTCCAGATTAGCATTGACCCCCCTAATTGAAATGTAAACAATGTATGTAAGTATGTGTGTACAGTATGTGGCCATATATGAGTGGACAATATGGCTGCCGAAAATCTTCTTTATGATCAGTGTGACATAATAAACAGTTCATAACAAAAAAACAAGCAAATATGTAATACAATTTATATTCCAAATTTTTTGGGAATTAAAACGAGTAAATGTTGTTTGATGTGAAATATTTGATCGATATGCAGACAAGATTTATATCAACAAAGAGTCATGTCTGCAGTTGTTGAATATTTCACTGCAGGTGCTAAATGTTTTTTTAATTTAATTTTTTAAATAAAAAATGGTCAATTTTCAGGGATATTCAAGCTATTTCACATATCCCATTTTTTATTTCCACTGCCAAATCCTACTTTAGAATGGTGGCCTATTTAAGGGTTCAGTCAACATTCTAATTGATTGTAATTTTGTAGAAAATACACAATACATGTATTACCAAATTGTACATTTATGTGTTTGGCAGAGTTTATTTGGATTAAAAAAAACCTGAAATATCAGTCTCATTTAAATTTCCATTGCCCCCCAGATGTAAAATAAATTTGACACCCACCTTAAAAAGGACAAAAAAATAGTAAACACCTGTTCTCCAATTAAATTCTTTACTTTCTACATCTCCAATAAACTTAGACCGAACCTAGATTATTATATTCTTATTTAATATGCCAAGTTTCCTGTAAATACACCTGTTAGGTTTAAAAGAGGGGAAAACATAAAATTAACTTACATGTATCTATAGACATATGAAATAGTAGTCAGTTTACATTTAAATAGTTAACACGTATACAAAAAATTTCCAGTGATATTTGAGAAAATCTTAATTTTACTTTTCCAAATTTGGCTGTTTGATCAGTCTATTGAACTCTGGGTTAAATTGTCAATTTTTAAAATAATATTTTCGGGATTGTGCTTAGAATTGTGCGACATAAAAATAACCCAACGCCAAAATAAAGCTTTCCTCTACAAGATGACTTTAATGTAATTCATATTCGCAAAAGTTATATCAGAGAAAATTGCAATCTCTTTTAGGCTCCAATTGAGAAAATACGC
>JAVFBY010256428.1:0-10586 GCA_034781015.1 Tonicella lineata | reverse complement strand
CAGCAGAGAGGCGGGGGTATCACACTAGTGAGCTTTGCTCACTTTTGCGCTTGTTTAAAATCACTTCCCAGAATCCCTGAAAGATCTGGGAAATGTTTTGGTTCCCAGGTACAAAATTCTGGGAACCGAAAAATTGTTTCCCACAATCGGTGAAATCGCCATACCTGCAGTATGTTATTAATAACAGTAACATTGCATTTGGTATTTGACAGGTTACATTTAGCTCGCGATGAGCTGGACAATCCCCATAAGAAGAAAACCTGGACTGTGTTCGGAGAGGAGTTTGCTATTGACGTTAATTTTGAGGAATAAAACCACCATGTGAAGTAACTTTATTAAGTAAACATGCATGTGTCCCTATAAATGATGCCTTACTTGTCCAGACATATTTATACAATATCGTTTAAACCATGTGTCAAATGACTACATTTTAGTCCCCATTTTATGAACATTCTTGGAAATACATGTACTTGTAGCTTACAACTTTGTTAACCATTTGCCAAATGACTCTAGCCCCCATTTTATGAGCATTCTTGGAAATACATCATAACATGTAGCTTACAACTTTGTGAACCATGTGTCAAATGACTCTAGCCCCCATTTTATGAACTTTCTTGGAAATACATGTACAACATTGTTAACCATTTGCCAAATGACTCTAGCCCCCATTTGAGCTTTCTTGGAAATACATGTACATCATAACATGTAGCCTACAACATTGTGAACCATGTGTCAAATGACTCTAGCCCCCATTTTATGGACATTCTTGGAAATACATGTACAACATTGTTAACCATTTTTCAAATGACTCTAGCCCCCATTTTATGAACATTCCTTGGCTGGCAGGGCTTAGTATTCTTATTACAGACTACATTTCAGGGAGAAAAAGCAATAACATGGGTATCAAATTATATTTTCTATATTGCAATATACAGTAGATTTAGTTTGAAACATGAATTGTATATATACTGGAAGTATGCAATGCTTCCATTACGGCTACCATTAGCTCAATAGACCAGTTCGGCATAGGCGAAATTTGGAGACAAAAGCATGTGCAATTGTAGTGATCATATGGCAGACAATGCTTGCGTTCTGTAGTAATATTTTATCATGACACCAGTCTGACTGTCGTGTCATAACATGATGCGACACCATGTAACAATAAAGTTCTGTTAGTGTTAACCAGGATCAACGTCATCACACAAGCCGGCAGTTACACTGAAAGGGTCTGGACACCATGAGGTACATGTATATTATGATGAATACTACAGAACACAACAATGGTCTGTAATACGTCCACTACAATTGCGCATGCTCACATCCCTTAATCTTGGTTATGCCAAACCTGTCAATTAACAACATTGACACATTTGGCTAGCATGAGATGTTATATATCTTCATTCCACTCAGTTTCAATATGTAGGTGAATTCAGAGGAATAAACTACGAAAAAAATCACTTTTTTAAACTTCATTTCATTTTCACATGTAAAAAATCATAAACAAACGGCTTCTCCTAAAGGTCAATGTTGAGGACACACCAGTATCATCAGTATGCCATGGTAATGGGATGTTTTAGTAAATTGCTTTTTGGTAAAACAAAGTTACATAACATGTCATGATGTTGGGCCAAACACGCCATATGAATGTTATGCAGGACTAAAGTGTTTTGATTGGAAATGGGATCTATTAAATTTTTTAAAAATCTGCCAAAAGGACTTATCAGATATTCGTCTAATTAGTCAATGTTGCCTTGTCCTTAATTTGTAAGTTAAGGACAAAGCTTCAAGTCATTTTTTCCCTCGGGTGATCGTCAGTATGTTTTGAACATTGAACATATTGACGACTCAAAGAGGAACTGTAAGTTTTCAACGTGCAGAGCATTCATAAAGCTTAGACATATGTTGTGTTGCGTTTATGTACCCTCGCATACACTCATGTGGGTGGGTGGGAGCTTCCTGATGTCCCAGTTCTTTATGAGCTTAGGGACATCGGGAAGCAAAATTGTTTGTGTTTTTTTTCCTGTCCTTGTCCTGTCTCGTCTTTTATGTTGCCAGTGATCGATGTCAAGGGTGGTTTCCTTCACCATTGGGCTCGCACACAGTCATATACATGTAGGTGAAATATCCTTGAGCACGGCGTTAAACCCCAATCAATCAAGTCATTTTTAACAACGCATGATTGTCAAAAACAACCATCTATTTGAAGGTTTTGGATGAACCCTTGTTGACTCATAAAAGGCTATTGGATGACAAGAGCTTTGTGATGTCTTATCCTAGCCCGGTCTTTGATGTTGCAGGTGACATCAAGGATGGATTCCTCACCCATTTGACTTGCATGCCATCATACAGGTGAAATACTCCTAATCAAGGCATTAAACACACATAATGACATTTGGTCCGTTTACTAAGAAATTTTAGTCCGCGAAAGCAGTAGTTTTTATTTGGAATACATTTTTATGTTTTTGTCTGGCATCCGCCAAGTTGTTACTTTCTTAGTGGAGAAACTAGTCGGACTGTTTTACATAATTTATATAGTATGCATTACCTTTTTCTTGTTGCGTGCAATTAGTGCTACTGGTAATGCAATTTGATCAGCCAACTTTGAATATTGGATTTCAATTATTTATATAAAAAAGGAAAACCTAGGCATAAAATTAGTAAATCACATTAGTGAGACAGTTCTATGGGACTTGTAAACTGCAATCTTAAATAATATGTTAACTTGTGGTCCATTTGACCCTTCTTATGATAATGAGCCAACACATTTGTTCACTTTTACATTTCATAATTTTTAATGTAACTTTGTCCACCGATACTACATTCACATTCCTCTACAGTTGATTTGATAAACTTGTTGGTGCTAATAAAAATCACAAGTGATAACAGAGTTGGTTATGGTCAACTTTTTCTTTCCATAATAGGCAACTTTATTTTGGATTTATAATTTCCATGTCAATTTCCAATACAGAACTCTCGATACAAGATTTAAAGAAAAGAAAAGAAATGTTCCTTTTACTTGCTTTGGTGATCTTTACACACTTTTTAAATGTGTTTCAGGCTCTTTTAGTGTGATTGGGATTTTGGCCAATCTATTTATGGAGTTCAATTTTTGCTTGTACATTTGTATGAATTGACTGATATATCACATGGTATTGCATGATATACCAGGAACTGTGTTTGATTTTTGATGCATTTGGTTTATCATTAGGACCAATAAAAAAGTGACTAATTTTTTTAAATATTTACAATAAATAATTCATTTATGTTAGTGATTGTTGTTATATACAGCTGTTTTTATTGTTATGGTTTACATTCCTATGTTTATGAATTAGTACTTTTTTGTTGCATCAAACCAAACCTTTGAACGAACCTGGCTAATGCTTGGAAAAGACTACACACAGCAAGGATAGGCTACATATCTTTTTGAATCAAGGATTACGTTACTTTGTAGGGAATCAAGGTGAACTTTGGGCATTTTGTTTTGAAAATGTAATCTATATTTATTTTTACAGAAGTTTTGCAGTATTACAAGAGATTCATATTTCATGTCTTGTTTATATTTAATGATACTAAGCCTGATTTCAAACAATGTGATAGATGAAGACCACTTAAAGACCTTTTTTAGTTTAAACTTTGGCGCGGATGACCACAGATTTATAGAAGCTAGTTAAGTTGGGGATAAACTCAACTGTGACATTGGCTTGGCTGTCTTTATTGTGTTGTGACATAACAATTAAGTCATTTCCCTTCAACCCAGGATTAAACAATGTCATGGGCGTCAAAGCTTAAACCGACAAGGTCTATTGATCAATGTTGTTAAATTTTGTTTTCTGTGATGATGCATTTTTTTAGTGCATAACTGTAAAAAGAAAAACGTTACATGTCTGATAGCAATTATATTATATAATACTCATTTGTGAAAAACAATAAAACCTTCACTTATTGTCAGAAAAGAAAATAAACATTGTTAAGCTTTAAATTTAGGGTTATATAGCAATGTTCAGACTGAGAGTTGACTTGTATTCTATGAACTTTCAAATTTACCATTTATAAAATATTCTTTTGTCAGCAATATTTATAGTACATTATACTAAATGTCCTAGTTTTGCCGGATTCTCGGAGTAGTAAGCACATTATGCTTACTCTTCAACATCACTTAGTTTTGTTGTCAAATACTCAATTATATGGAAACCACTGCGCATTATTTAATATTTTTCCCTTTTTTGGTAACCTTTATTTTATTATAAATACCAGTAATACATGTAGTTTTCTCAGTAAAACAACACAAGGTTAATATTATTGATATAATACACTGAATGTGTATGCTGTCTTTTTCATTTTTAGTCTGTCCAATAAGCTATTTGAGCCCCCCAGAGCAATAGTGGTCTAAGTGCCATTTTGGTCTCAAAGTTGAAAAGAGCTAGCTAAGTAAATTATAGTCCAAAAAGGATGCATATAGTCTGTATCTGTTCCTAAGTGACTAACTTAAAATCTGTATATGGTAGTTTATCATTTGTGTGCAGCTTTAAGTGCTTTTTTATGACTTGAAATGAAAAATGCGTAATTTGTGACTTTTTTCGGGCATAATGACATTATTTTTAGAGTGATTAATATAATGTGCTATACAGTGAGCTTGAACAACTATTGCTTTCAGTCAGGAAATAGAACAACTATTCAGCTACCAGAATCTACCAATAACTTTAAAAAATGCAAAATGGCACTTAGACCACTATTCAATTGCTCGGAGGGGCTCATTTGTTCTATTAATATATCACACAAACAGCTACTTTATTGTGTTTTTTTTCTAACAATTTTAAGTAGTTGCAATAAAAAAGAATTATCATCTACTACATAATTACCTACAATGTGCCAAGTCTATTGTTTTTTTGTTTATTTATATCTGGAAAAATCAATCAAATTTGTAATCTTAATTCTGATGACAATTCTTATTTGTATTCATCATATTTCAAATTATACAACCACATTTATTTTTTTATTTTCATCTTGGTATAAACATAAATACAGGACTTAAAACCAACTTTGTGTAAGTGATCAAATGTACATTGAAATATCTACATGTAGCTATGTATTGTTTTATAACAAACCACCTCAGTGTCAAAACAAATCTTGTTACCTTTATATTTCCATCTATTTAATCAAGGTTAATAAATTAATGTTTTTATCCCAAAAACTGTATACATTTATTTTTCTGTGTTTGGTATTTTTGAAGATTACCCAATCAATGGTTCCGAATATTCAAAGTTTTGTCCCCTGCCATTTCAGGCCTTCTGATTTGAGGGGGGTGATCCAGGTTAAAGCATAGGATGACCCACTCAAATCACTAGGCCTGGGTTTTATTGGTCTGTCCCACATGTTGTGAACACAATCACTTTTTTAAAACAACCTCAGTAGCTGACAACAAATGCACACAAACTCGTAAATCAACTGACCTCCACTTCGAGAGCCCTTTCTTTCTTTTTGCAAACTAACAAAAAACCTATTTTGACTATCACTTCCACTGTCTTAACCATTATTGCAAACATGCATGAATACAACAATGAAACTGTAATGGTGGCCACATTGTTGCATAAATTTGTTGGAAATTGAATGCAATGTCATTTCTCATGACATAATGGGATCTACAAACTAAGTTTGAATCAGCGATTTTGTGTTTAAAACACAAATGAGAATATGACATAAAAGCTGTTATGGTGGCCATAGTGTTGCAATGAATTTGGTGGAATGCAATCCCATTCGCCGTCTTGACATGAAAAGGCGACATTCCAAGTTTGAAGTGGAACATAACAGGATCTATAAACCAAGTTTGGAGTTAATGATCAGCAAATTTGTTTTAAAGTTGTGTTACACAATTGAGAGTATCACATAAAAAATTTAAATGGTTGTTGGAAATTGAATGCAATGTCATTTCTCATGACATAATGGGATATACAAACTAAGTTTGAATCAGCAATTTTGTGTTTTAAACACAAATGAGTGATTGCTTGTGGTTTAGCGCAGTACTCAGGGGTATTTCACCTATATGACAGTGCCAGCCCCATGGGTGGAGGAAACCACCATTCACGTCACTGTCAACATAAAAGACGAGACATGAAAAGAAAAAACAAAAGGAACAAAAAGCGACACCATGATAAAAAAATCTACTTCCTGATGCCCCTAAACTCCGAGAGCACCCCATATCAAGTCAGCAAATGGGATTGCATTCTATCAAATTCTTGGCAACCATTATGTGACATTCTCAAAAATGTGAGCTTTTTTTTTTTAACACGTGCAATTCAATACATCCACAAATAGTATTCACTTACACCAAATGATTTTCAAAATCCCATCATACACAACTAAGGCGGTCAAAAAATATAAGGTGGTAAAAATATCACCTTGACGTTGTATCTGGGGACCCATTTTTCACAGGACACATTGTTCTCATAGGTTAGCGTAAATCGGTGCCTGGTAGAAGGATAGGTAATCCCATGGTGAATGTTAAAACATAACTTAAATGGAAAAAAAAAAAAGCTCGGACAACGGGACAAACCTGCGGCCTCAACATTTTTTACCCAGTCCAGTGTTTTATCTTACAGCTATGTCCTAACTGAAATTTTGTTGTGAAACTTGGGCATATAAGTATGTTTGCATGCGTTTGATGGCGTCAATCACGTCATTCCTTCAATCATGTCAATCGGGTACCTTTTTACAATAACTGTTCTCATATGGTGATCACTGCAATTCACTGGTACTAAATAGTTATCCCATCATGCACAACAAAGTTAAGATCTGGACAAGCTAAATGACAAAACATTAACGGACAGGTGTAACACTATGCCTTCCGCAATTTGGCAGGGGGCATACAAATTGGTATAATGTACATGTATGTGGAGAAACTCTGAGAAAGCCTGTCTAAAGAATTAAATATACCATTTATTCATATTGCATACAATACAACATCATTAATTATTTTAAAAGTACATCGCAGTTAAACATGTCTTTCCAATTTAATCAATTTCTGCACTATAAATTTATAAACCTGACCACTGGTATTTATCATTTATAGTTACATTCAATAACCATCTTGGCTTACTATCAGTATATAACAACTTTCAACCATTTTGGGTCTGTGACATTTATAGTCATTCTGACTCGTTCAGTTAGAGAACATTAAGAACACAATCTTATATTAGCATTAAAACATGCACTTCGTCTTAGCTCATATTATATTTTGAATACATGGCTGTATAGCAAATTAGTATACCACCAATATGAACCCCATGATCTGAAAGTTTTGCTTTGCTAATGTAAAAGTAAGTCGTTAAAAATAATAAAAACAATAAGTTAAAATTTCAGTAAGAATGTAAGAATAAAATTACAAATACAAGAAGAACTGGGTCTATGCGTTTCCCCATGTAGTCTTGACTATCAGTCTATTACAAGATGCGATTAGAGTGTAAACCGACAACCTGGTGGTTTAACCCAGACATAGATAGGTTATCATTCAGATGCCAAATCTTTGATGAAGTATTGCATGCAGCGTAAGCTTTAATAAATTCCCAGGCAAGAGTGAACGTATTGGATGTTTTCATTTATATAAAATTTAAGGAGCCATAAAAGCTATAATAAAACGTTGTTACATAGCAGTCTCAATGTCATCAAAGTTTATCACTATCTGCTTCTGTTGAGGACGAAACTGACTGAAAAAAAACAAACAAATACAATTTAATATTATGATCAATCAAAAAAACATCTCTCGGTATATAAAAATGACATTTCTACTAAAGGACACAATACCCTTGACATTACTGGCAACACCAAAGACCTTGATTTCTGGCAACACCAAAGACCTTGACATCACTGCCAACACCCAAAGACCTTGACATCACTGCCAACACCCAAAGACCTTGGCATCACGGACAACAACAAAGACCTTGACATCAACGGCAACACCACAGACCTTGACATCACTGGCAACACCAAAGAAAGGACGAAAAACAGGATACTCCAAGAAAATGGTGCTCCTTTGCTCAATAAAAAAAAAAAAGTTTTACATTAATAAACATAGTTAACAACCGTTTATAAACACTCCCAACACCATGTCAGTTATGATGTTGACCTGGTAACCAACATACCCCGAGATGAGGCCATTTCTGCCATCCACCAACGCATCCAAGATCCATCCTTGATCAACAAAACAAACCTTTCCCCTGATAACCTTATTAAACTTCTAGACATGTGTTTCACCTCAACATATTTTAGTTGGGGTGATGCACTGTATGAACAAATCCTCAGCCTCACGGATCTCCACTGCCCCCGCTCATTTCGGAAATCTACATGGTGCAGATGGAGAAAAAAAACAGCACCATCAGGGCTTTAGATTTACCTAATTTGGGGACAGCCCCTATTCGTGTTGCTGGGGTCTGCAGGCCCCCAGCCGCTGTAGAACCTGACAAGGCCGGAAAAGTATTCAGCGTCAATTTTAAGCATCTGGAATCAAGCATTTGATAAAGGCAGAATACAACAGATCCCACAGTTCCTGGTGTGTTCAGAGCCTCCCAATATTGAGATATGGAATGTTGTATTCCAAAGATGAGTCAACGTTTTAAATTTTTTTTTTTTTTTTTTTT
Source organism: Tonicella lineata (assembly GCA_034781015.1). NCBI lineage: Eukaryota > Metazoa > Mollusca > Polyplacophora > Chitonida > Mopaliidae > Tonicella > Tonicella lineata. The sequence goes on along the minus strand of JAVFBY010256428.1, from coordinate 1,956 downwards.
TTTTTAATTTTTTTTTGATATGCTGGCGGATTGTAATTTGGGGACAGCGTTATACGTCTCGTCGGAGGGACAGCGTTATACGTCTCGTCGGGGGTAATCTAAAGCCCTGAGCTTGGAATTGATTTTGGCATTTGCCGACCTACAGGTGGCGCCACCTGGTGGCAAGTCCTAATTTGGTTTCTGGCCGTTAACTTCAATACCACGATGTATTTACAGGTGACACCGCCTACTGTCAAAACCTCAAGTTTGCACGTACTCGCATACAAGCTTTTCTCTCTCAGAAATAGACCAAATTCTTTACATTTTGTCAAACTTACTTTTATTTTCATTTTACCCCAACACGGTTTCATGCTCATTTGAGCTCTTGTTTAAAAATATGCTTCGAAAGATTTTTGTTTGTGATTTTTAAAGCTTAATTAAGGTTGTATAGACAAACTTTTACTGAAATTGTTCTAAACAAAAATTTTAAAAAATGAGTCACAGTTTTTTAGTTCAAGGTCTATTCTATTACATAAACTAATTTATTTGGTGATATACATATTGGACTCCGAAAAATAGTCCTGTGCAATTGCAGTGTATTTTCCTCTGCTGAGGTGTAATCAATTTGTAATAAATTTAGAAATAATAATCTTCAAAACATGCACATATTTATAATCCTGGGAATCTAAGCTTTCCAAAAATATGTATTTTTATAAGTGCAAATAAAATATGATATATATGCTTCTGATTGATATACATTGTCATAATAAGCTTTAAAAAAACATTTTACTCCAAATCGACGTCGGTGTCCAGCAAGACCTTAAAGTCATATATGGAACTACCAGTTACCTAGACAACATATTTGTCTCCGTCTTTGAACCACTGGTCAACCCGGCTTTCTTGTGGTAATGTGTCTATTTTTAGAACCGCCTTTGGGGTAGTGTGTCACAACTCACAAGGGCTGGACTCATGGGTAATTTGTGGGTTTTGAGGTATTTCGGATATTGTTTTATATACAAGAGGAGATGTGGAAATGTTGTAATGCATATTGATAGAGGGAAAGGAGGAAAGCGCAATTTGCCAGACCCCTTTTACTCTCATCCCGAAATTGGTAGAATAAATTATCTCCAAAAATATTCCCAAAGGACAGGATGCCTCAGTACCGAAATTTACATTTCTGTCCCATTCCCGTCACTACTGATATTCAAAGTAGCTGATTTTCAAGACCTCTGATTTTGTGACATGGCAAGCATGGGCATATATCTTAAAAAGGACACTTAAAATATACTGCGTTTCAATTTAATAACTAAAAATACATGTGGTATACTAAAATGAAAGAATATTGTCAGTGAAAATATTGAGTTATAACCATTGCTCGTAGTTCTATTTCACTGATTGCTTGATTGGCTTAACGAACTCACCTCCTAGCCCAGTGTGCTTAAACGGTTTGTTCTTGGATATGGACAGCTTCAACTAGAACGCCAATCTAGGACTCGCCCAATTCAATTTTAAAGATATTAACCGCACCTGAAAGACAAGAACACCATGGAAACGTATATTAACGATTGTCTGTTTGCTTGGTATTTATACATCGTACTCAAGCTTATTCCGCTAAAATGACGACTTCGCAGTGAAATGAGAAAGTTTTAATATTCTACATATTGGAAATTAAATCACTTAGTCAAAATGATGAACTCCCTCCGCCTCCTTGATTTGCGTGGCTTAGGATAGGTCTTCGTTCACAAGAGCGGGTGGTTTGGCGGGAGCTTCCTAATGCCCTGGTGCTCTCGGAGTTAAGGGGCATCAGGAAGTAGATTTTTTTTTGTGGTGTCAGGTTTTTTTTCTATTTTTTTTCTCTTTTTTATTTTTTTTTATTTTATGTCTTGTCTTTCATGTTGCAAGTGACTTGAACGGTGGTTTCCTCCACCCATGGGACTGGCACGCCGTCATATAGGTGAAATACCCCTGAGTACGGCG
>JAVFBY010256317.1:0-10588 GCA_034781015.1 Tonicella lineata | reverse complement strand
ATTGACGAAAACTAGGGCCCTAAAATACTGATCAGCATGCTGTTTTACGGCGAATTCAATCTGTACCATGATTTCCCTTGGCTCATACACTATAAGTACACATTAAAAAATGTTCAGCAGTATTATTTTAGTTTATGAACTAACTTTGATACCACTTAAAATCGTTGCTATCTGAGTTTACTGAAAAAGCAAATTTTGAGAGCATATGTATCTTTAATTACTCATGTCAACACAGTGTGTACTATGGACATGATGTTGACACCATGTTGACCCTGTCATTAGGTTATTATTTGGTGTACTGTCATGACTGTAGTAAAATAGACCTTCAGGACAATTTAGCCAAACTGTGTACACAATGAATTGTTTTTCAATTGTTTGATAATTTTAAAAAGCCTGAGTTAAAAATCTGATTTTATAAAATTTACTACTGGTAGCCATGGCCATTTATATTTTTGTGTTTTTATTTCATAAATAGGTCCGTCCAAAGCAAGAATTTCTGCAGATCTTACAAACTGTTGGCGCAACGGGCGAAGTTTTTACTAAAAAAGAGGTATGTACTTAAATTATAGTTAACCTTTTATACTGTGATTTATCACCTGTATATTTCATTTCAAAAGTTATTTTGATTGAGTCCTTCTCTTTTATATATATACAGTGTACATTGCTTATATGTCACCTCTGAATTGTGATCATCATTGTGTTATTAAGAAAAGAAAACCACAGTGAATTGAGCTTTGAACTATACATGTACATAAAATGTAAGCTTTTTTTTCTCTCTCAAATGCTCAATTGCTGTAAAGCACCTGTTTTCTATGGATGCCTGAACAGTCACATTCACACAAACATTGCTGGGAGGGCTCTTTTCTCAATGAAGGCTTGGCTCTGCAATCTGCTTGCATCATCACTAAAAATACCTCTGCAGGTTGTTTTATACAGGCTGAGGAATGTAACCTCTGCTGATAGCAATGCTCTGTTCTTCAACATCCTGATACTGCCATGGCAGTTTGTTCTCATTAGGGACAGTGGCTGTTTATTATACGACACTATATTTTTAAAAATTAGAAGTTACAACATATGTGTTCCAGAACCCCTTATAAATGCTAGTAATACAGTACACCAAATAAATAACATAATGAAAACAGAACACCGTGTCCACACTGTGTCTGCTACAATGAAAAAGTATTTTTTATTTAAAATCCTTATTTTTGAGGATATTTCTATAAAATTTTACATACATTATCTATTTATCTATGAGATATGTTATACATTTTTACATAATTTTTTTGTTTTAAAAGGAGGATAAAATATAATAAAATATAAACTGTTTAAGCTTATAAACATAATATCTGTAATGCCCTGCCCAGGTAATACCCCCAAGGCCCCAGCCTGCCCCTCCCTAACTTCAACCTTTCTTTATCATTTCCACCTTTTCTCATTAACAACCAGAAATTGTTATCAGGTGGACACACTTATTAATGTTCCCTGGTGATTTTGATAAGCCTTTTCCACCCTGCCCTAGGCTGGCTGCCCTGGACTCAGTCGACTAAACCCTTCCCTGATTATGCCTTACCTTTTGTTAATAAAATAACAAATCTTGTCAGCTGGAAACACTATAATTATTCTTCTCTCTGTTTTTTGTTTTTATTATTATAATTTTTTACTAAGCCTTTAATTCCGTCATGTACAACCTGCTCATCTTGGTTATACCTTTCCCATCTTCTTATTAATAATCATAAATACTTATCAGGTTAACACAAGTTTGGTTCCTTGGGCTTACAGAAAGCCTTATCCCCTTACCTGCATGGTAACTTCCCACCCTGCCACCTGATAAATACCCCACCTGAAACCCACCACCTTCCCTTTGATTATCATGCCACTATGTCTCTAAGATAAACAGAGTCATGCTCCCCTGTTGTCAATTCTCACTCCAGTAATCTAACACCTGTTTATAAGCTTACCTTTAATTATCTCACCTGGGAAATTGACATATTGATACCTGCCAGCACTTGCCCATGTTCCCACCCAGTTAACCGTATTTCTATAGCAGGAAGATATACTTTACTTCAGTACAATTATACTTTATTGTGCCAGGCCATCATGTAGATGAATTACCCCTGAGCCTGATTGAAGTTTAACACCAAGCATTGTTTTCTTTTGTCGCCTTTTCATGTTTAAAAACTTTCTCAAGTGGTTTTCTTAAGTTGTTAATTTCAGATAAGTATCAGCTAGGATAAAACTTTCAGGTGTTTTTAAATATATATTTTTTAATTTAACTTTAAACATGTTAAACAAGATTAAATAATCTTGATTAAAATTAAATTAATCCCAGTGGTCAGTGGATCTAAAATTAAGGATAGGCTAAATTTATTTAGCCTATGCTTAATTTACATACTCTTGTGGAAAACCAATAAATATCAATTATTTTCATTTATTCAACTTTTAAACTTAATCCTGTGCTTATTTTACAAATGACTTGAATACACATTTTTACATTTGTTTACATTTGCAAAATAATGGGTAGGCCTACATGTATGATCATTGATGCATCCTACAACAATCCGACAAACTTTATGATTTTTTTTTGGGGGGGGAATTTTCATGTTTGTACTAATAAGTAGTATTGTAGCGTTATTAAGAAGTACCACTAGAAGTATGCAACTACCATTTACGTCATGTCCACAGCATTGTAGACTGGCAAACAATAGTGACGTCACATTATAGCCACTTGTATTTTTGTTGAGAGGAATGCGGCATCATTCCATATAAACAAAAAATATACAAACTCGGTCAAATCAGAACTATAATCTATGAATAAACTGCCATTTTAAAATATTTTTTCATTTGCTTTATCAGAAATATACAGATCTAACAATATCTCTTTTACAAATCTATCATATTTATTATGACAATAAGTTGCCAAATAAATGTAATTTATAAAAGTTTTTCTATAGATCAGAGTTACCTTAAAACTTCCCATAATGCATCATTTTTTAAAAGCTGTGCTGCTCTACATTTTTGTGTTTGCTACATTGTATGTCACATCATACATTACATGTATGTTATAACAGGGTGCTCGGGCCCCGTTGAGTTGCTAACTTCCGATTAATAGACTTCTAGTAGTAATGCATCATCATACATCTTTTTAATTGTTTACTTATTATTATTTTAATCATGAATGATTTAAATACTTCACTGTCACATACCGTTGTCAAATTGGCAACTCAATGCATTAAATGGATAGAGAACTTAGCTAAACATGCATTATTAACAATGGAGACACCGATACTTATCAAAACAAGTATTTCTCTAATTAGCTTGGATTGTTTACTCGCTCGTTGACTATCTGGCATGTCAAGTCAAGATTGGCTGGGAGATTTACCAACATATCTTATCGAACAAGGCCTTTGACAAATTTGCTCAGTTGCATGTCGAATCATGTAAGCATACAAATTGGAAATGACCCAAGAAAATGAAACCATGACCCTGATCTGAATGTTGTAGCCGAGTTGTAGAAGAGTTGAGGACATTCTGGTGATTGTTTCTCAGGTCCAGTGGCCATAAAGAGAACAATAACTTCATCTTGTCCAGACTTGTATTCTTTAATATAGCAATCATTAGCCCTCTACCTCTGTCTGAACTTTTCACTCAACCCTTAACCTCACTCTTTATTGATAATATCTTGATAATATAAATAATCTATATTCATATACTCAGTGTTATAAAACTAAGCTTATATATATCACTACATATATATATAATCTTCTTTTTTTTTTTAGCTGAACCATTTTTAGAATGATTGTATCATGTTTTACCATGTCTGGGTTTTGGGGACATTTGTACTATTCAATTTCTTTTTCTCACAAATGAATAAATTAATAATGCTGTATGGTGATAAGTGTATAATGCCAGGTACATGTACCGATCGACATTGACCTGAGATAGTTTAGTAATCAATGACATTGGTGTTGATAATGAGTTATGAGTAGCAGTGCTTTCCTATGCTTGTCCTGTGTCATCATTGTTTGTTGCCAGTAATTTTGAGGGTGATTTATTTCATCTATTGCCATGATTGAGCTGATACGCATCCATATTTGAGAAGTAACCTTAAATGCAGAATTAAACCACAATCAAACAAACAAATAAAACAATCAAGGCTGGTAACTGTGTTATTATAAGCTTGCTGCTGATATAAGGATTTCTATGATGACACTTCATTGTCAGAAGAAAAAATAACAGAACTTTTTGCAATGATCACAATGTTAAAATTTTTAAAACTATATAAATGGTGTGAAAACATTTTTTTTGTTTTACCTTGAAGAGAAATTGCTATGTTTACCTTGAAAATCTGAGGATTTTCTGTCAAAAGTTTAAACATTTGAAAGACTAAATATTCTCGAGGTTAGATTAAACATTAGACTTTGAAATCTGTCAAATGTCCAAGTGACAAATATACAATGTCACAGTATATTATAATATCTAAGGTCAGTGGTCAGACAGTTAAGATTTTACTTTTTAAGGTGGATTGTATCGTAGTTAAGTTACTCACAGTATTTATATTTGTTTGTTGTTCAGATCTGTTTCTACCTGAAGGAGTATATCGGCTCTCGTTTACTCTATGATCCTAATGATCCAAGGATTGTCCACTGTCAAACCGATCCACTGGGGCGGGTGTTTGGTTTGGACAGCTTCACCATCAATGATGTCTTGTAAGTATGAAGATTATAGGCTGGGGCTGATCTAGGCTAATTTTCAACCCGTTTAAACTGGTTTGGGCGCCACGACTTTGGGCACCCAACATTATTTTTTTCTTTTAAATTTCAGATTTAAAAAATTAAATTTGAAATATCACAGGTTTACGTAAAAATTATGTACTTTTAGTTGTAGTTGCACAAACACAGGAAAACAATTAGTCATTATAAACGTAAAAGATAAATTTATTATAAAAGTTTGACTTTTCTAATTTTGTTTTGAGACAAAAAATTATTTCCCAGTTTTCCCCACTAAAAACGGCCCTAAAAACTAAATTATTACCCCTTGAATTTAGTGCCCAAAATTGGCCTAGAATGCATTTCCTGTAATCTGGGATCCGTCCGCTTCCGGTGCCTAAGCGCCCATGGACCCCAACCTAGTTTTTGCTGGCGTAGTGAATAAAGGGTTCCAAACTCTTGGCCCTGGCAGATTATAGTGTATTGTTTTACTTGTCATCCAAAGCTCCCAGGTACAGTAACATACCCATTTGTATTCAACCAGTTAACAAAAGTAAAAACGATTAGTTACATTATATAATATATTATGATTATAAAATGTTAAAAATATATTTTATTTTCTAGTATTGCACATACCATGTATTATGTTAAAAATGAAAAAAAAATCGATTTAAAAAGATCAAGCTTGTTTTTAAAAAGTTGACGCTTATTCTGGTAATCATTGAATTACAGCCGTTACAGCCGTATTAATAAGTTGTCTTTTCAATCACAGTTGGCTATGTACATACATGTACCTGCAGAACTTGGACAAAATTCAATTTATTAGGACACGTTTGCTTGTTAGTGTTTTTAGATAATAGATATGCACCTGGACATTGTATATGTCTCACCTTTGATTGACAACCAGCACTCTGTCAAATAAAGGTTGTCTAATTTAAGCATTCTTGAAGAATAAATGACTCGTATTGACTGTGATATAAACAGTTTACATGTGTAACATGCCAAGTTTTACTTGATATGGTAATTTGTCAAATGTTTTTTTTATTTTATTGCATTCATGAGGTGAAATGTCTGTAGAGTGTAGACATGGCTTTTATATTACAGTTCCTAATACTTATTGTACATTAAAATAGAACCTTTGATAACAGTGCAAATGAAAATCACTTAATAGTCACTTTGCCCTATTGATATTTAATACATTTAGTTTATTAATTTTCTTTTGCTTGGATATTTTCTTATGTGTATTCATGGGAAGTTGGCAGGTGACTGGCAAAAGCTTCCTAGTGCACTGGTGCTCTCGGAGTTAAGGGGCATCAGGAAGTAGAAATTTTTTTGTTGTGTCGTTTTTTTTTTCTTCTCTTTTTTTCGTTTTTTTTTCTTTTTTATTTCATGTCTTGTCTTTCGTGTTGCCAGTGACTTGAACGGTGGTTTCCTCCACCCATGAGGACACCTGTTTGTTGTGATGTCCTTTTTTTGTCCTGTCCTTGTACTGCCTTTGATCTTGCTGGTAACATTAACTCTTTACCCCATGTAAACGTGTTTTGACATGTCGACCTGATCTCCATGAAGCGCCATTTGACGTGTCTAGGACTTGATAGAAGTATCATCCCCTGGACACACGTCAAAAGACGTTACATTAGGATCTGTCAGACCCATATCAACCCCTGGACACGCATCAAAAGGCGCTACATGTAGATCAGGCACACACCTCTAAAGGGATAAAGTAACGGGTGGTTTTTTTTTTTTTTTTTTTTCTCTCACCCATTTGACTTGTAAACCTTCATATAGGTGAAATACTGGATGCTGCGTCAAACCTCAATCAATCAATCAATCAATCAATCAATCAATCGTGTAAAGGTTCATGTTGTCCTGGGGCTGGTTAACATAAGGAGCCATTGTATAAGTGAAATACCCAAGAGCACAGCGTTGAACAAAAGCAAATTTTACATTTGAACTTTTTATGAATAGGAAAAGGAAGACATGTTTTTTTACTTATAAATTTATCAATAGATTAAATAAATTAATACATTTGTTTGAAATTCTGGCACCCACATATTGAGCTGAAAAGTTGTGAATTGTTTAATGCAACTTAAGTACACCATAAAACTTGAAAAGTAAAAAGCACAAAACAGTAGTCCATAATGAGGCTACTGGTTGAAGCCACCATAGTAATCACTAATCAGTTCTTATGCAAGGTATTCTATGGACCCAAATTTTTACCCAGCTTGTTTATACTTTTCTCCAGTGAGTTATTGGCCAAACACTGTACGCCAATGCCAGACTCGTGCATTAAACGAAGACGTCACATCCTGTCTCCATCCACACAACACCAAAATAGACAGCTTCTTTACAGAGCCCAACAAGCCAACCAGGTATGACAGCAACTTTATTTTGTCACTTTCGGGGGACATGGTTGATGTAAATACTTTATTTCATATTAGTGAAAATTGAAGTAACTCTATAAGAAAATATTTTAATTCACAATTTCTTTTAAAGATTTTTCTTAGAATTTTCTCAACTTGGAACCTGATTATATTACTGACACATTTTCAATGTTCGTAACCATGGGTAGACCTCGTTCGGTCTGTTCTTCCCAACAGCACAGGGTTTTTTTGCGTAACTTTTTGGACTAAGGGGAAAAAATTTCCTTTCGTAAAACTTTGTAAGTTATATCTTAAAATGTTATATGATAGGCACTTAATTTTTTTGTACGTTTTTCTTAAATATTTTTTTCTTGCTTAACTTAAGAAATTTCCTGCAAGTGTGCCCAAACCTGTCTAACTGTATTTGTTTGTTATTGTTGTTGTTTAGACTGATTGTTACTGTGCTGGTGTACCCTCAAGCCTTGCTCTCAGTATCTCTGTCAGATCACAGTCTCCTATAACCAGTACAACACCACCAGAAACAGTGTGTACCTCCTCTAACAACAATAGTGCTACCCCAGAAACTGTTACCTCGCCTAAACCACAGGCGGCAAACAGAGCTAATCGAAAACGATCCAGAGGTAAGCTCGTTTACCATTTACACAACACATTCACATACAGTATGAAGAGCTACATGTACAACATAACCCTAATGCTAACACGTAGCATTACTGAAAACGAATAGTATATTTTCTGAAATTTAGGCAATGACAAAAAAATTGAAAATCTTAACAATGGTTAAAGCCCCACTAACCGCTAAACAAGATAGTAGCTTAAATAATATAACCACACAATTTATCACTAAAATTACATTTCGTTACCTAAAATATATAATACAACGTTTTCCGTTGCTGTTATTAGTCATAAAGCTCTCTAAACAGCCAGAGGGCTTTGTGGCTAAATACAACGACGGGAAACGTTGAATTATATAATTTAGGTAAGGAAATGTCATTTAAGTGATAAATTGTGTGCTTATATTGTTTAAGCTACCCTCTTGTTTAGCAGTTAGTAGGAATTCAAATTAAGTTTCAAATTGTGCTAACTGAAAAAGTTAAATCTTAAAATTTGTTTGTAAAATTAACCTAAGCAAAATATCCAAGTTGCATCGCCAGAAAATTAGATCCACACAGCGTGAGTTTAATTATAACACAAATTAAATGATATAAATCTAAAAAATTTAAATAAATTTATTTAATCACCAAATAGTAATTACATGAACTAAATGTAACAAATTGTCATAAATTCATATTTACCATCAGAGTGGACTCCAACTATTAAATAATCTCCCATCTGTTTAGCCTGAAAATTAGAATTATGAAACATATGATATCTAGTTTATGCTTTTATCCACGCAACAGATTAACATAAACTCTGAATTTGTCCAATAGGCATAAATGTAGCTTAATATGGTTACTATTTAAATCATCTTCAGGAGATGTATTAGTTTATATGGATGATTTTTTTTAACAATTGAGATGCCAACCTATTATTGTAAATTGTCAAGGCCTTAATAACAAAAATACAAAAAAGATAAGGGTAGGAAGGTAGGAAAAAGTTGTGTTTTTTTTTTAAATATTTTTTTATTGAGCATATCAGAAAAATACATTGAAAAAATACGTCAAAAATCACATAACTAGTAAATATGAAGAAGAAACTGGTTCATAAGGCAGTGTTAAGATCTTCTTATTAAGGAAAAGTTATAATAGATAGATACAGTTTTAACAGTAAATTTACAATACATATGAGGCTCCAATTACCAATAATAATCTCATACACACCTGTCTAATGGCGTTGGCATGTCCAAAATGTACCATATCAAAACTGAAAAGAAAAGTTAACAGTGACAAGTTGTGACTTATTTGTACTGAAATAAATGATACCCAGTCACTTTGTCAAAAAACCAAATCGTCACATCCAAATCGTCAAAACAGCGGAAGTCAATTCGTAAAATATTTTAACCAAATCGTCAAATAATCATTCTTCTGTATATAATGCTTGATTATGGCGTATTATATTGCTTTAATGGTGTTCACATTTTTAAATGATAGTATCGACGTAAAATGACCATTTTAAAAGGTATCAACGAAATTGAGCCCCTTGCCCATAATGGCATATAATGCACTCCTAGCGGATTTATAGCCTACAGTATAACACCAACATGACCAAAGGCATGATATCGGTGTAATAAAATATTTTAACAGGTGTAAAACAGGTGGAAAGGTATAACCTGAAATGCAAATTTGTGTACATTTTTTGTTTTTTTTAAGCTGACACGGGAGCTGTTTTCAAGAAGCAGTGTTAATCTGCCTGTTAATCGTCTTAACACCTCTCCTGGTAATTATGAAAGAAGGACTGGATTATTTACTCACTGTCTCTGCAAACTTAATGTGCACACCGCAGGTGACCAAATGATTAAATGAATAATTATTGTACACGTCCATATTATTATGGAATGATATACTATATACACGTGTTAAGTATAGAGCTGTCAATTTTTTGGGACTATTTTCTAATTTTATACGTTTGTCATCTATCAATAAAAATATAAATATTAACAAAATTATTCTGTGAGTTGGCACATATCCCCAAGTCCTTTAAGTCATTCTAAACACAGGTTATATGCCCTAGGTGTTAAACTGTGCAAATCCGCAAGGTGTTGCATTATATGCTCGAAGGGCAAACATTTCGTCCAAATCTTTTAAAATGGTATTTTGGGGTCTATATTATCTTTTATAAGACACATACAGTAAGAAAATATGCCACAATCAATATACATGTATATAGAAAAATGATTATTTGAAGATCTGCTTAAAATATTTGACGAATTGACTCCCATGGTTTTGACGATTTGGATGTGACGATTCGTTTTTTTGACAAAGTGACTGGTATTCAAATAAATATGCAATGACATATTAAGAACAATCAAAAATCTTGGGTGATGAAAAGACATTCTTATTTATACCACTAAGCTTACATGGGAGCCTTTGTAGCAGGGGTTTAGCCAGAAATAAAAAGTAGGGTGTCCAAAATTGTCATTTTCTTTCACTTTTTAAGTAACTGGGTGTCCAATTTTCACAATTCCCTATATCCTGCATGTTAAAGTTTTTTGAAACAGGGTGTCCAAATGAGGCAAGTATTCACTTCAGGGTGTCCAAAGGACGGGTGGACACCCCTCTGTCTAGGCCCTTGCTTTGTAGAATTGGTCTGTCACTTTAAAAAATGATAAAAAGGGATTTTTTTTTTCTAGAGAATGATTTATTGTAAAAGATCAATAAAACAAAGTTAAAACTAAAAAATACTGTCAGTAAAAGGGTAATTAACCCTAAGTCCGATCCCCCAAATCAAGATTTAAAAAAAAAACACGAATGAAGCCAAGGTGGTCGACTCGTATCCAAACATGGGTATGTGTTTTGGTTTTTCCCAATTTGTAGCCCAAACGGGAAAGAAAGTTAGTCCCAA
>JAVFBY010256206.1:0-10588 GCA_034781015.1 Tonicella lineata | reverse complement strand
AACCACTCAATAGGTTAAAGTCATTGTGGAAATACTCTGTAGTCGTATGACATCGTCACGTAGGCCGTGCGTATTCATACTGTAATTCGCCGATTGACGACAGCATAATTTGCTTCAGTTAGATGCATATCACTACGCAGAATGGAGCCTTTTAGCGACCAAGCCGGTTATATACCGGCGAAGGTTTTAATCAAATGAGTGGACTCATGATACAACGAGTATATTCAGACAAATGACATAGCGCTAACTTACATGCAACACAAGCCGTTCCATGTTAACGATATATCTCAATCAATCATTTAAAAAATCAGTTTGCCAATGGTGATGCCAAGCACAGCAGAACACCTACCCGTAGAAATAATTATACGAAACGATGGATGAAAAAGGCAGTGGTATGTGACAAGTTTATAGTCGCCGGTTTATAGACAGTTTTGTAAAGCTATGTAGAAAGCTTGGAACTAGTTTATTTACCAATTCACAACGACGTGATACGCACAAGAACTATTATAATTGCACATTTTTATTCACCTCTGTTCTGTGTTGTTTTCAAGGATACAAAAAATGTAGTAGGCTAATAACATTACAGAGCTCTGCATCTAGTCTATGTATAGTATAAGAATATTTCTCAGTGAAGGTGTTTATCATTTTTGGTTTTAAGGAATTTCTCTTCTTACTGCATGGCTCGTATAATTATACACCATTTTACACAGCTATGTCTATAATTGTTACTGGTTACTCGTCCAATAAACGGATTCTCGCATTAAGTAGCAAATGGTATTTTAGTGTATACTTTACTAAAGCTAGCACGGGCTAAGTTATCTGTGCGATCTATCTAAAGCATGCCAGCTGTGTTGATAAATCAGACTGACCAGGTAGAGGTTAAGGGTGGCAATGATGTTCAACAAGCGCATAACTACAAGGGAGAATCTGACACGCCGGTGCTGTGAAAATGCCAAATGTTAATAGCAAGAATACTGCTGATTACTGGAATAGGTATAGGTGGGCGTCATGGATTTTAAAAAAAGACAAGAGGATAAACACTAAAAGCACTGTTTCCAATTATGCAGATAAGTACATGCATACGAACCTTTTATACAATTTCTTCAATTTGGATATCAGCCAGCAAGATATATAATTATGTTACACAATTATTATATTAAGATTCAAGGTGACTATTTGTTTTCAAGAAAACGAAAGATGTCAAGGAAGAAAATGCTCTATTTAGCCTACCGCTTTCACACGTGTGAGTCTATGTTAATCTCCATATACATGACTGTATAGTATCTTCATATTATTTTGCTTAATACTTGGTGCCGAACCGGATCGATCAAATACACATATAACAAATACCTAATGCTTTATAAGCCAACTGTACCTCGTACAGTAATGAAGTCCACCAGATAGGCTTTGTGGAACTAAAGTTTCTCGGTTAATTGTCTTAACATACAGACAATCTTAAGAAAAGTGAATAAAAGCCCGCACGAGTACTGGTATCGCAATCAACGACATTCTTGTACTTAAATCTGGCATCAGACCAAATGTTCGTTCCTAAAAGTGCTTCGTAAAAGAAATATTGTTCACTCTTTGACGTATCTGTTTCAAGAGTTAACAGTGCAGTTTTCCAAAACGCTACTATTACCACCATGGTCTTTATGTTAATTGAGCTTATTATTGTAAAATAACACCGCTTGAATTCAACTCTACACTCCACATTATCTAAAATGTATATAGTTTTTGCATCAAAACACTAAAATATGTGCATCCGTTTTTAACTATTTAAAAAACACTCGAGTCCGATATTCTAAACCTCTGTCGCTTACAGGCCGTGCTAAAATATACATGAATGCGTTGGCAGTCAATTGGTGATTATAAGACAAGTAACCACAGACTTGCTTATGGCGGTTCAAAAAATCCTCCATGAGCTGCTTGTTATAGCTCACCTGAATTATGTTAAATCGTACCATATGAATACAATTGAATCTACCTTACTTAACTCAATTATTTCGTAGCGGTTTCCACAAAAACAAAAATATTTGTATAGCTTTTATATTCACTTTTTGTACAGTTGTATAACTATATCGTCAGCATTCATGTTCTACACCTTACTGTTATGTACGTGAAGTTGTCTTAGGCGACCTTAGTCGATTTCAGATTGGTTGGCGACGATCTGTTGCTGTTCGTTTGGCTGTTATTCTAATATCTTAGTCGCCCATTGCATAGTAAAACAACACCCAGTTTTGAAGCAACAAGAAATCCTGTTATTGTAACGCATTATAACGGGGCTTAATATATCCATAACGGTGATAGAGGTAAAACAATTTTTTTTAAATCTTTTTAGGGCCTTCTCATAAACCTCGTTGCCTTTCGCTTCCCAAGTTTTTGACTCGGATACAAAATGATACAACACAACTGTCACCTTATAACTGCTTTAGCTGCTTTTCTATCAATACCACAAGAATGGATGCTTTTTTCGAAAAGTTTCGGTTGAAGTTATTCTGATCTAAAAAAAATCTCAATTTACGAATCGACCTGTATAATATACAAGTTTTATAAACCGAGCTTATATGTGTATATGGTCAATGACAATATCTGCAAAATCTGTCGAAGTCTAATTATGCTCGAATTCCAATCACACGATTCACGTTGTACATGTAGTGCCTATGTCTCAGTAAAATGGCAATAAGTTTGCAAATGCCTAATCTGGACATGATATTGTAAGTAAAGATTATTTGTCTTCAAACTATTGACATATGGATGGTCTGTTACGTTGTCCAGCTTGTTTAGGTTTAAATTATATTTCCATTGAGCTACTATACCCACGTATATTCCTTCAGGAAATGGAACGGTCTCGCATCTATTATGATAGGTGTTCCAATTTAAACTACTTGGTCCAGTCAATAAATCCAAGACATAATTACTTTTTGACTCAAAATAAGACTGTTCCCAAAATGTGCGAGTTAATTACCATTCTTAAGTCTGCAATGGAGTAGCCAAGTACAAAACATTTTTGGTATTCTGGATGAGAGTTTAACGACCATAGTCTCCTCGGAAAGTGCAACATCTCTATTATTACCCAGAGGCTTAGAGTAATGACGACCTCGATCCAGTTTGTTCTTTTACGCTCAACATTGTGTGATTAATGACTATTGATATGGTTGCCAGCGAAACTCTATTGAAAGATGACGGCTGGTTATAATGAAATATTTCAAACTTGACCTCTTTCCGGGACTAGTGATTCTCATCCTATGAGTTATATTTGAGTAGGCTGAAATGACCAGACTTCTGATTGTAAGTCGTGATAGCTCAGTAGTATTATGACGGACAAACACCCATTTCCGCTCTGAAAATCAGCACTGACAACAGAGGAAATGAAGATAACTCCTAAAATCAATCCGGATACCCGCTACCGCTGATGGACCCCTTGACGGCAATATCACGAGTCGATACTGCAGAACAAAGAGGATCACTAAACTCGTCAACGTCGCTCGACGAGCTTGTCAGATTCCAAGTTTTAAATACACTAGCTGTACACATTTAGTCGCTTTTAAAATGGAGTAGACTGAATACATCACTTATATCACCACATTATTACCAGATGGTCTTATCTTTGTTTTATCAAGAAACCTGACTCAATATTTTATTGTACAGCAGCATTTATACCTAACTGTGTAAATCAGAAGAAAATTGTTTATGTAACATAATTATTGAGTAATGGATAAATATTAATAATAAGTTGAAACCGTAGGCAGTTTAAACCTTAATGGCATATTTATTAATTTTATTGGGTTGCATTTCCTAAATTATTAACTATTACGAACCTACATCCTTTATTCTGTGTTTATACAATAGGAATGTTATTTGATATTTTCTTGACTTTTGGCAATACTACTTTTACTTTTATCCGTGTATTGTAGTAGAAGTGAACACGACCCCTGAAAGTAATACATTGTACTCAGTACGACAAGTTCTTATGGCCCTTTGGGGATGTGGTAATCGTAGAAAATGTGTAAATCTGTAGCTATGTAGCAGCGCCAAGGCTTTGGGTGGAGCGTGCTTTAAATAACAAACATGATCATGAGATATTGTTTCTGAAGTTAATGTATGACCTAACGATGCAATCAATGTCCCGTTATCCGCATCACTGGCAAGCAAATCCCTAGGTTCCAATGATATATTGCTTTATACATGTATCAGAACCACAGTTCTTGATATAGGACCGCGAAGCTAGATCAATTAAATTGCCTAGGGACGAAAACAGCGATCATATATTCTGCCATACCATATGTTGAAGTTTCGAGTGGAGGTCAAACAGAAGCAACCGAGAAATCTACTCGAAATGACTCTTAAATCGCGGCCGTATAACGTCGAGATGTTAAAGGAAACTTGTACTCACCTTTAACTGCTTCTGCAACGGTATAAGACTGTATTGCGATCAATTGCCAACTAACGCCGTAAAGTTGATGTCACAATCGTTCTTAGTTGACTCCAGTGTGTTACAAAGCAATATTCTACATCCATTCATTGATACACAGGTGTACCGTATTAACGTCTTGACGACATACCACTAGTAATACTCGCACGATTATCCACTTTAGACGAATCATCAGTATATTAATCAATCATAAGTTTAGGGTGACGTCATTGGCATAATAGACAATTCGCGTCATTGATAGGTCGCCTTTGGGCTGTCCATAATGCCCGAATGTGTCTTCTGACGCGTGGTCAGTAGTTAAGCTCAAGAATCAGCAGCACCTTAGAAGGCTGACTTAATCGTTTTAGTTGGGTGGTAGCAGCTCGAGAGAATTTAATCCCGCCGACATAGATCGAATTTCCTCGGGTGGTGATTCTGGCTCTTTAGTTGGCTACTGTGGTTTTAGCCGAGTCTGTGCTTCTAGTTTATTCCCCATTACCCATCGGCAAAACCTTGTCATCTGTAAGCACTATCGCTAAGCCGTGTAACAAAAGAAAATTGCATTGCCATTGTTCACTCAAGCTTAAGATCAACGCAAACTAAAATTTACGAAGTCTGACGCCTGTCATCTTCCATTTTCTTGTCGACGTGACGTATCTAATAACTTCCTGATACCAATACCAAACATAATCAATCGTTTTAGTCCCAAAAGTGAAGTGAAAGTAAGGTATTCTAGACCTGACTAAGTTCAAAACATTTGTCTGTTAACTCGAGAAGTAACTAATGTTCTCCTCTCAGCGAGGAGACATTGTGTGCGGGCTTCTCTTAAAGCAGGGTGATAAGGATATTTCCTACAACTCATGAAAGCTCACATGTCATTAAGCTGACAGACAGACCTGTCATGCTGGGTTTTTGGTCTCTTCAATCCTTTCACTAGACGCACATAAGTAAAATAAATGTTGTATAACACCTCGTAAAACTGCCTACACCTACTCCACTTGCTACTTTTAACGACAGCCTGCAGGCTCCAGCTCAAGATACTGTTGTCTTCATTAGACAAGGTGATAACATAACATAAACCGTCTCTCTCAACCTTCAGGTGTTATTCTATCCACAGACGCTGTACTGCTTATCAACCGCCCAGTCCATAAATTCCGCCATCGTAAAGCTTCTAGGCTACTCAACCATCGGGCCTTTATCGCCAATTTACAGCCTCATACTAACAACGCTCAAATGGAAAGATAATTTGAAATATAACAAGGTAAACTGTCCAGCGTAAATTAGCTATGATTGATATACCTGATGGAAATGTTGAAGTAAATCGTCCAGTATGACAGTTCATTGTCTGAGTAATATTTGGCACGATATTTCGTGTGGAACATTTCCATAAATCATTTGCAATCAAATCCTAATTAATTGTATAGCGCAGTACTTTAAACAGCTGGTTACTAAAAACTACTTGTACGATTTGAAGTACATATAAATACATGTAGATAGCAAGTTGATTGAAATAAATTAAAGCATTAACACTTGCAACGTTTTCGGGTAGCATTTTCATGCATGATTCACGGTCTAGGACACATTCGACACAATGGACAGACTCAGGAAACCGTCTGTCGACATTTGATTTAGACACTGAAAGAATCCATATGGTAATGCCCACAGTTGATCTATTTCAAATAGCATGCTAGACACAAATAAACATTCAGGAAAACCTAATTGCAGATAAAATCCACAATACGATACATTCGCAGAGATAATAAAAAATTAATTTCTCTGGATCATAAACCAGCAGCTCGTCCCTGAAGCTATATCCTAAGAGTTATAGCCTCCACCACCTGGACCAATAGTCACACTCACCGACACGTACCGTCACTTTCATTATTCTCTGCACTAGGACAAGTTTACGCCTCTTATAAATTACATACATACTGAGCAGTATAATGGAATTGTTCGAAGTAACATACTTTGATAAATCAGACGCCGACATATTTTCATATATTTACAATAAGGATACATTTCTAGCATGTACGAAAATATATAGTTTTGTGACAAAACCTTTACTGTCTGACTCTCGTTTGGCCTATATGTCAAAATGTCATACATCCTGAGACAGATAATCTTGTTTTTCAGACATGTTATGACAGATTTTGTTTAATCCTATTTTAAATGAGATTATTTTATATCTTGCCAAACAAATACTTACATACCCGTCATATAAATAAAGCATTCAATTTAATCATTTTTAACGAAAGACAAGTAGTAAGGAACAGACGCATGCTTAAAAATGTAGGTTCTCTATTGCTTTCATTTATAGGTAGAACATCAATACGTTGACTAAAATTTGAAAATTCCCGATTACAAAAAGTATCCTGTATTACTGTTAGGGGCCTACATAATTTTAAAACTGAATATTATACATGTATGTATAACGAATAATCCGGGTTTTCTGCGTGGCCGTTATAAATACTTATTTTATTTGCACCTCGTCTTATAATTCTGCATTACATCGGCAAAATCAAGTACGCAAATTTTACAACTTTTCCTCGTTGACAACAAAATTAATAATATATATGTGTTATTATAGTGATAAATTGCCCATGGTGTCTGTACAAACAGCCAAGCTCCAGTGGTCGGTATTCCCGGCAAAATGAGCAATTTTACTGGGTAAGATGCAGTTTTCGTTTTGCTTTGTACGTTGCACTTGATCGACAAAACGAAAACTGCATCTTACCCAGTACAATTGCTCATTTTGGCATGAATACCAATGTGGCGAAAGCCAACTGCAACAAAGTAATTTAAATAAATTGTTGCACTTCCTTAAATATAGGCCTAAATGCCACATTGTTACAGTGTATTTAACAGCCGTGCTGTTCCGTTGTATGTTAGTAAACACGTGAACTGTGGGAAGTTAGATTTAACACTGAGTTGGAAGTTTTAATTTAACTTTCCCCTATACTGTATAAAGAAACCTGCTTGGAGTTCACCGGTCCATTAAGAATAGTGGAAAATGTCAACTAGTGAGGCAATAATTGGTCCTGGAGTCATCCCTATGGCTGTTGAGATTAGGTTAGGGCTAGATATTTTCCGGTAAAATAGTCCAATTATGTGGAAAGGCTAATTAAGGCGAGTCACTCATGTGTTAGCGAGCGAACAATGAAGCTTTAGAAAACCATTTAGCTGTTTCCTTGGCTGGGTTTTTTTTTTTTTTTACATTTAAGCCTGTCACAAATCACATCTATTCAATACACAGAATGATTCAGTGTGCAAAGGATCATTTATTCGAATTTTGCTTGATATGAAAACAGAGAGCACTTAGAAAGGTTTCTATTTTATGTATCGTGGCCAGCTTATAGCTTACCTTCCATAACTTATCGCAACGCTTCTCGATTCAATGAGAACAACATGTGTGGTTTTATGGACTCGGGAGTGGAGCGTACTGTTTCGATTACATGCTTGTCTTGTGACCAGCTGATTGATGCGTGATGTATGGACTCGCATCAATGGAGACCAAACTGAAGCTATGCCAGACTGAAACACCTAACCGCAGTGTATATTAAATAGACTCGCGATGCATCGGAATCCTTAACAATCTTACCCCGACGCCACCGGGCTTATAAAGAGAGTGAAGACCGTCGGAATGCTAATTGTTGACGGAATTCTAAGCCAAACCTGCCACAAGCAAGCAAACCGAGTTAAGTACTTGTCCTAAGCCTAATGCGACTAAGTGCAGTGCTATGTTTTCTCTGAGCCAAAACGCCAACTGAGTTCAGTATCTTACGGTCGATCAACAATACACGGCCATCCTGAACATATGCAATAAAACGCGCGACGAAATAACATTTAAAAAAAGTTTGGTCGGAGTCAACCTTTTAAATTTCTCTCTAACGGGTTCTAGTGTTTAATAAAATAGCAGTAAAACTGCTGAACAAGTTGTTGTTTCCCATCAGGATGTGACTTTAGTGCTTTCTATTTAACGCAATAGTAAATTTGATTACCCAAGCCCACATTGGAAAAACATAAACTTACCTTATCTCTGTGTAAATTCATTCCCTGCGAGAGGCTGATGTACGATAACTCCGGTAGACACGGCTCACCAGGAACAGTTGGTGAAATGCCCGGAAAGCCACTCAATCTCCGACAGCGCAGCCACGTTAACGATCGCACTTGTTTCTCCAGTCCATCACGTGAGACGGATCTTCAGCAGGAAGAGCATCCGATAGGTCTCCTTTAACAAGTAAGGTGGGACTGCATTGTTAACTCTAACTCTCCGAGCGAAATTGAATCTTCCGCTAACTCTATCTGACAGAGCACGATGCGAAAGCTTGCTTGTGTCGAAGATAACAGGGAGCTTCAAAATCAGAATCAGCCCGGCAATGATTGCTTTGCTTCATGAATCATGATACATACATATACAACACCATGATGTCATGGAAGCAGTGTCGTTATTCTATGTAAATTGACCAAGCATGTCCAGTCGGAAATTGGCTACAGTATGTACACGATTTGTCATTGCCGTTTGGTCGTGTAATAGAACGGCGTTGACACTAAAATAAAATTAAATAGAGGAGAATAGTTGTTCATGATGAAGCTAATTTACCATTGCCTTGGTTCAGCGTAAATAAGGCAGTAACTATTGGTCATTAAATGGAGCCTTAACCCCAATTATTTAGAGTATAGTCCGTTGAGACTACATTCAAAGCAGAGTCATCACATAGACTGTTGGAGGATTTAATACTTCATCAATAAAACATCACTAGCAGACATTTATCATGCAAAGTCCAGATCGCTATCTACCGTTTTATTCCTCAGAGCTGGACTTTGTCGGATCAAGTGCTTGAATTGTGAGTTTAGACTTTGCCACAAGTGGCACCTTAATCAGTCCGTGTTTATCACCTTCACAGTAGCTAAATCTGTGTTCTTTGCTAAGCCCTATCTCTTGGGAAAATGCCATCGTTTTCATGGAGCTTAGAGAGTTCTTTGAAGTTTGAGCTAAGTAACTGATTGGCGATAGAAACCCAAGCACCAGCTTCTAATTCCTTTTAACTGTGCCTACTGTGACACTTTTAAATGGAAATGGAAAGTGTATTTGAAATATTTGACTGATTTTGTACTTTAATCTTAAATGCTACATATTTTTTAGATTTTTAACTCGTATGTTTGTCCATTACAGTTTATTTCATTTCTCTTTTTGATGTACGGTCTTGGATGCTTTAAGGTGGAATAGTTACAAATCATAAATATTAAAATATAAAATGTTCACGCCACAGCGTAGCTGAAAGACCGCGTAAAACACCAATCAGTCAACAAATCAAATGAAAATGGAATATAAACTCGTTTCCATCATACATATTTTATACATGGCAAGTCATGTCTTAATGGTATTCTTTTAAATGAATCAATATTTCTGTTTTTATTTTAATTTTTAGGACACACATAATAAAACAATTACAAAATATACAGACACCTCTATGTGTATGTAGGCCTACCTTCGTTTTCGCAGAGCAGCTTTTAACAAAAAATGTCATAGACGTATCTGTAAATGCCCATAAACGCGAGAAAACTTATTGTTTAGGCCACATACAAGGGAGAAAAATGCGAAATTCTGTATTTTTCCAAAATAGAAGTTCTGAACTTTTTGTGTTTGCCATAAACAGAAAGTGTTGGTATCATATTTTTTTTAATTCAAAGTTAAAGGTATATTTTTTGGTAGGCACCAAAGGTATAGCACCGTGCGCATGCGTATTGCCTTCGGACGGAAATCTAGAGAAAAACAACTGACTCGGACAAGAAACGGCGGAGAAATTGCCTTGAACACGAAAAATAACGGACGAAAATAGTTATAGGCAAAACATTAAAAAGTGGGAAGAAATAAGAAAAGTTAATAATGTAAAGGATGATGAAGATTTCGAAATGTTTACGCCGCTGGATTTCCGATCGACATGTAAGTTTCTACTTTCACTTTGCGTAAACATCTAACGCTCGGAAATACTAAACATGCATACAGGCTATTTGGTCATGTGGAATCAACAATAAAAAAAAGAAATTTTTATTTAACAATTTTAAACGTGTGATTTGTAATTGAGCAAAACAATATTTGTTTTATATATTCCGTACACAGTGTGTTTTGAAAGATGTTTCACAAACCGACAGGGGGGGGGGGGGGGGGGGTTAAAC